>QANT01007259.1:0-66006 GCA_003254885.1 Purshia tridentata | reverse complement strand
ACAAATATTGAAAAGGTTATATAAGTCTTTAAAAAGTATTATGTGGCAAATAATTATGAGTTGTCTTTAAATTAATTAAATAATATTATTACATGGAAAATCTATGTCATTGAGCCACATTTAAGGCACAACTTTTTAAGGCCCTCTAGCACTCCCCTTTTCAATATTTGTTTTTTTTTTAATGAGTTATGTGTAATAGAAAATAGTAGGAATTTGAATTTGACACAATTATAATAAAACATATTACTAAAGTAGTAACTAATCGATAAAAAATAATTGGCTTATTCATGAATTTATTCTTTGAAATTTATTTCTTTTTTTTTTTCATTTTCCTTCCTAAAAGTTAAATTCTCTTAATTTGTCTCCTGAACTTTATAAATGACTCTCGATAATCAATTTTCGTTAACTTCATCTATTAGTCTAGGTTTTTTTTTTCAATTTTATCCTTACGTTTGACCTATAAAATCTCTACCAAATTCAACAATTATGTTCTTTTTGAAATTATGTATCTCATCATTATCATCATATAAAGATCACTCAAAACCAAGTTTTAAAACTTCAGATAATGAATGAAGTTGAGGGTATAAATAAATATTGTAAAGTGAGATGATTTAACTTTCAAAGTGTAAAGTATAAAAAAAAAAAAAAAGGAGTAAATTTCAAAGGATAAATTCATAAATAAACTAAAAATAATTATTAGTTCATAAATTGCACGAATATTTCACAATTATTAATTCTTACGAATCTTATGAAAGCTCATATCTTTCTAGTTTATATGCTATGCTTATTTATATTTTGTTTGCTGACAAATGGATGAAGGACTATATACCTAACAGCTTAACATAGGGCAAATACTGAAGTCAATTATTTGAATTAATAAGATGTTCTAGATGACTAGATCCCAGCCGGCTAGGAAGGAATAATATAAAAGAAGACTAACCAAGTGATGACCAAGTCTTGGGATAAATTGAATTGAATTGAATTAATGTGTTCACATAATTAACTGGCCATGAGTTAGACCAGACAATGCAATTTAATTTCCAGCAAAAAGCAGTAGGCCCTTCGTTGTTTGTACTTTCCATGATATGTATGTTCTGGGAAAACTGTGCAATAATTGAGTGGTATGATGTATGTATAAGAAACAATATTGAATTGGTCCAATTATTTCCCAATTACCTAATAATGTATTGGAAAACCAAAATATATCTACCAGTCCAATTCCATATACATCTATAAATTGTTGTAGAATCTAATACCATTCCCACTTCCTAAAATCATATATATATATATCTGTCACTTATGGCACCAATAGTCTAATATTGTTCCACCATTTTCCATGAAAGGAATATTAAACTTTTGTTTAGTGTCAAAGCCTTTGAAACCCAACTTCATATATATTCTTTAGAACTTAGTCATCACCTTCCCTTACTGATATTATTCCAGCCTTCCACTTCCACTTCCACACATAGCTTTGCATATAAATTAATCTTAGCTTTTTTCTTTGACTCTAAAGTTCCATCAAATGGCACTTGAATTAGAGAGTTCTTGACCCCTTTTCAAATTCTTCACAAACTGTCATCCAATAATTTTATGGTGAATGACTAAAATCCCCCTTAAAGAGATTTCAAAATCGAATTTCCCTCTTGCTCGATAGAAGAAAAAAAGAAAAAAAGAAAAAAATACAAATGGCTAGATAATGATATATCACAGGCCCAATAAAAAAGAGATCTTGTCTTCACATAGCACCTTCCTGAAAAATGGGCCTTAGTATTTAAAATTCTCAACACAATGGGCTCCATATCATCACCTAAAAAACCAAAGTTAACCAACTATCCTTCAATCCATGCTTTACATAAAATCGAATTTCCCTCTTGCTCGATAGAAGAAAAAAAGAAAAAAAGAAAAAAAGAAAAAAATACAAATGGCTAGATAATGATATATCACAGGCCCAATTAAAAAGAGATCTTGTCTTCACATAGCACCTTACTGAAAAATGGGCCTTAGTATTTAAAATTCTCAACACAATAGGCTCCATATCATCACCTAAAAAACCTAAGTTAACCAACTATCCTTCAATCCATGCTTTACAGTTTACGTCTTTAACGAACTACGAAATCAGCATTAGAGCGAGAGAGAGAGAGAGAGAGAGAGAGAGAGACATGGAAGAGGAAGACAGAGAGCAAAATACAGAGTCAGACCCAAAGAGAAACAACAAGAAGACGGTGATAAAAATACCATCTTTTCAGGAAGTCATTCAGAGCTCACAGTCAAAATCAACCCCACCTTCTCTGTTCGCTCCCTCAGAAACCTTTTCTCAAGCTTTTGCCTTCGTCAAATCCTCTGAGTTCTACTCGCCTCCTCCTCCTCCTCCCTCTACCACCACCTCACAATCCCCACAGGCCTCAGAAGCCGCTAATTCAAGGTACCCTTTTGCCAATTTCATTCCAAACCTTTGTGGGTGTGTATACATTTTTTATATATATTTATTTTGGTTTAAGGCAGTTTCTGCTTGAGAAAATGTGGGCTGTTTGTTTTGATGGAAAATAGTTTATGGGGAAATATTGTGGCTGGAAATAATGTTGGAAAGCAAGTTAAGAGGGAAGTCATTTTCGTTGTATAAGAACTAAGAAAGCCCTGAGCTTTCTAACATAAGCTAATGGAACTCTCTGGGTAACTGAAACTGAGATGCTTTCTGGTCTTTGTTTCTTGCTTTAGGCAAATTGGCCAATCTGATGTTCCATCTTCATCATCTGCTCCTACAAATGCTGTTGCATCATCATCGTCTGCTCAGCGTCGCAATGCAATTCTTGTGAGCCACAGACAGGTATAGTACTTTTATTTAGGGTGCATTTTGATGTCAAATCAAAATTGATGGAAAGTATGCTTTATAAGCTCATTAGCTGGAGAAGTTTAAATTTATGCGGTGTGTAGCGACTATAATTTGCATTTCTGTTACTTTAAACTGAGTGTAATATGTAATTTCTCCATGCAGAAGGGAAACCCCTTGCTCAAACATATTAGAAATGTGAGGTGGGAGTTTGCAGATATTGTTTGTGACTACTTACTTGGGCAAAGCTCATGTGCTCTTTATCTAAGGTTCGAAAGGTTGCACTTTCTGTATACTATTCTATATACATGTGAGCCTATAGTGAGGATGCTCTGTGGTAAATATAATACAACTGCTATTGTGAACCAATTTTGTAAATGACTAACAGTTACACGGGAAAGCATTGTTTTCTTATTTTCATGCTTGAAGTGTTTTTTTAACTCTGTTGTTGATGATGCCAACCTCATGCTAATTTTAATACGTTGAAATAAATAAATTTGATTGGATGTATGCATAATTATCTTATATACATGAACATGTATTGAGTTGACCAATTGTTGCAGTCTTCGGTATCATCTGCTGCATCCAGACTACCTATATTTCCGTATAAGAGAATTGCAAAAGAACTTCAAGCTTCGTGTTGTTCTTTGCCATGTTGATGTGGTAAGCCATTGTGCCAATCAGTTGTCTTTCATACCTTTAGTAGTAACTTTTTGTTTTCTTTTTCGGTATTTGTAATAGCGAATTTTCTTGTTGTCATTGGTTTCAGGAGGATGTAATTAAGCCATTACTTGAAGTTACTAAAACTGCCATGCTTCATGAATGCACCCTATTATGTGGTTGGAGGTACAAATATTTTGTTTTGAACTGCAAACAGAGTATGTAAACTAGACAACATTTCTGTGCTTATAATATTAGAAAATTATGTTTGCTATTTTTATTTTTTTCACAAAATATTCCAGAATTAACATGACTTGACTTTTTTCACAAAGTTCAAATATTGTGATAATATTAAAGGTGTTATAGGCATTTGCTTATTTCACAGTAACTTGTTTTTTATTGGTTTCTTTGGCCTGATTTCCTTCTAATATGTTTTTATAGCTTGGAGGAATGTGGTCGCTACTTGGAGACAATAAAAGTCTACGAAAACAAGCCTGCTGACATTATTCAAGGCCAAACGGATACAGACTATTTATCACGGGTATCGATACAATTGAGGTCAACTAATCAATCACGTTCTTCATTAATGCCAAATTAGAGTCTTACTAAATATTTTTCTTAATATATCTAGAGTGGATTGTATGAGTTTACAACACTATGAATTCATTGAACTGAAACTTGTTTGTTTTATATTATAGCTAAATCATGCTCTAACAACAGTCCGACATGTTAACAAGACTGATGTAGTCACCCTTGGTACCACATTTGGGGTATGCCTTCTGTTTTGTACTGAGAATTTGTATTGGCAGAGAACTTGCTTCTTAGTAATGTTGATATAGAGCTAATTGTCATGTTATTGTAGTCTCTTTCTCATATCATGGATGCTTCAATGGAAGACCTGGCTCGTTGCCCTGGCATAGGAGAGCGTAAGGTATTTTCCTGCTGTTCAAATTTTTTTTTTTCCTTTTTCTTTAATGTTTGGACTAGCATTCAGAGTGAGACAGAACAAATAATGCCTTCTTGTTCTTAGTTCTGGTTGCATGCACATTACGTGGGATTGTTTTCAGTAAATAGTGTTTTATGCCCATGTCTTTTATGGAATCTATTTGACTCTCAACATACTGTGTCCATCAGGTAAAACGTTTGTATGACACATTTCATGAACCATTTAAGCGTGTGGTTGCCAGCCGTCCTGCTGTTCCAGAAACCTCTGTTCCGAACAATGCTGAACCTGGTTCAGTGGTTGAACATAAAGAAGAAGAGGAAACAGAAGATAAAAGCGAAAACAGGAAGAAAGAACCAGAATTGAATGTTAAGTCAGCCCTATCCGCTGCTTTTGCCAAATATGCTGATAAAGTTAATAGTAAAAAGAGCAAGTCAACAGGGGAGAAGAAAGGAGAAACAAGCGCTTCCATGGAAGCTGAAACTGAAAACAGAAGTTCATCATGAAGATGGTTCAAATTGATATATATGTTTCAGTCTGTGAGTGCTCTTTGAGCTTCCCATATAAGATGGAAGTGATGAATAACTTGTTTCATTCTATGCCAATGGAAAGAAAATGGATAGCTTCAGATTTACTGGTGAATTAGCGAGTTTAGTTGCTCTAATAGTCTAATCTATTGGCCAGGCTTCAGTTTAGGTGGGTTAGATTTTGTGCACCTGGTGACTATGTAAAGGATCCTTCTTAATCATCAATTCAAGACGTCATTTTTCATTAGTTATCATTGATTACAAGAAGACGGTTAAAAATATGCATGCAATACAAACAAGAAATAAAGAAATACAGTCAAAGTACTCTGTGACGTGACACGTACCCTCTTCAAAAATTAACTGCACCTCCTTTGTCTCTTCCTAGTGAACCTTCCGTGGTCTAACATCCTCACTTTGTTTTCTAATAGGTTGGAAACAGAAGGATGAATTACAAAGTATTCAATTTGTCTCTAGCCAGATTCCCAGATCGTGGCATACATGTTCTACCTAGTAATAGTATGCCATGAAAATTGCTTGACAATAGAACCTTATATTCAATCTAGACCAGCTTGTTCTTTTTACACTTGCTTCAGACTAAAATGGTGCCTGTAACTTGCTTAGTCATATAGCCTTTTCAGACCTTCATGGAAATCATTCAAGTTTTATTCCACAAAACTTGAAACCAATCTAATTATTTAAACAGCATTGGAGCAAGAATTTTTATATATGGTCATTTATATGATTTTCTTGTTCTTTAGACGGAAGAATTTATAAATGGTAACCAAATTATTACAGCCAGTTTATCCTAACAAACAATTGTATGGCTATGACAATAACCGAGGAAAATTTCAACATTTAGAAACAGTACCTAAGGAAGAAAAGTTATACTTACAGAACCTTTACTAATTATTAATTTACAATAGAAAAATGATGTTCACAGAATCACAATGGTTGCATACAGGAGGGTATTGACAGCTAATTAACCAAGCCCAAGTCCCCTAGCCGCCTTCTAAGTTAATCAAATTATCCATTCTAGCCTTGAGGCATGCATGTTCTTGTGGTTGCAAGATCTTTGCATTTACTCTGACAGTCAAAAGCAATGGCAGTGGTTTCCCCATATGGTAATCAGCGCCAGAACTATGACCTTGACTACACGAAACATTTTTCCTTTATGAGTCAACTGTACTGAAACTCAATTTATTATTGTTTGTCACTTTTCACCATAAAAAGTTTCACATGTTTTCAGTGAGTTCTCCTGAGAACAACTGCCAAAGTCTGATCCGAGAACTGAATGGTTTACTTCATGTTGAAGTTTCCACATAGTCCCCTAACACCTTGGACTTCCTATTTGATTCTGAAATCTAGAGGAACCAGCAGAAGAGGAGTTCCTAACCAGAGGAATTAAAGAGGGCACAACATCAGTCATTAGAGGCCGATATTCAGCTTCTGGCTGCACACACATTGCTGCAATAGCTGCTACCTATAAAAAAAACAATATTATGGCACGAAAAATCTGAGTCGGTTGAAATTTTAGCATCAATAATTTTCTGATGGTGAGATTTTAGTGATTAGTAATTATAGGAAGCTAATAAGCTTACCTGAATTAGATCCCTGTTTGAGTATTGCCCTTTTAGAGCTGGATCAACCATTTCCAATACCTTTTCTCTGTTAGTTAACCTTGGAAGAGCCTAATAAACCATAGAACACAAATTTTAGTAGTTTTTAATTTACACTTTACAGACATGCATAAATTGTAGACATACAAGCATAGAAATAACTAACTCATCCAGTTTTGAAGTGTTCATTGAGGATGTTATTGCTGCCTCTCTATCATACTAATGAATAGAAACTTGCAAGTTTGATTGGTTCCTACTAACCCATAAGACAAGGACATGCTCTCCAGGAGGCCGCTTGATATCTACTGGTAGACGCCCTGTTAGCAGCTCTAAAAGAACCACACCGTAGCTGTATACATCTGATTTTGTAGTAAGCTTTCCTGTTGAGGCATACCTACATCACCAGAACTCAATTAAATATAAAAGATCACGATTAAGAAACTAACACACACACACACACAAACACAAACATACAATGCTGTTCTTGTACTTCCATATTTAAATCATGGGTCTAATTTTATTTTTTTCATTGACTAATCTGTATGCAGATTCTATGGACCATGCAAAGGCCAAAACAGAAATGCCATCATCAACTAGTGTCCAAAATGGTGTTCAGGTAGCCATTTGCATTTTATTTTTTAATATTGTTTTTATTTATCTTAGTAGAACCTGATGATGATAAAGAATGACAGCTAGCATAACAGTGATATAAGCATATACACCCATGTGCATGCGTCTACTGCAGTACATATAAATTTGTTGGTATGTTGATGTAAAATGAAAGGGAGTTCCATTACAGATGATGTTAAGCACTCACTCTGGTGCCAGATATCCTGTGGTCCCCAGAACACGCGTCGAAATCTGACCGTTGATCTTGTCAGAACCCATCTTGGCTAATCCAAAATCAGACACCTTGGCACGAAAGTTTTGATCTAGTAGAACATTGGTGCACTTGAAGTCACGGTGTATAACAGAGGGGTTGGCATGCTCATGGAGGAACTCAAGGGCCTTGGCACATTCAAGGGCTATCCTCAATCGGGTTCCCCAATCCAATGGCTGAAGGTTGTTTGTAGAATGGAGATGGTGTTGCAGAGTACCATTGGGTATGTATTCAAATACAAGGAGCCTATGGTGTTGGTCAGCACAGTAGCCAAGTAGCTCCACCAAGTACGGAGAGTGCAATCGGCTTAGTAGATCCACCTACAGGGAAGAAAAAAGGCATTTGTTATTCCCATTTTTGTCTCACACTCATGTGCAGAACTGAGTAAAGCTGGCTAGAAATTATATAGTATCCCCAAATTCAGGGTCTAAGTTTGTTTAACTGGACATAAACACACATTTTAAAGAAAAACTCATTTGTCAAAAGATTTGAAGGCAGCATATTAATGTGTGCGTGTGAGATAGGGTACTTAAGTCAACCCTTAAGATTTTCTTTCTCAAGTGTGGTTAGATAACACACTAGGACCAGAAGGTCATAAGCATCTTTTTGAAAGATGCGAGAGATAGAGAGCAAGAAAGAGATCTAATAATGACAAAATGACATTCATTTATAAGCCAATGTAGTTATGATAGAAGAGAAACAACACAGAAACAAAATCAATTAAAGAGGGATAGGGATAGGGATAGCAAATACATAGGGAGGACAAAAGGTAATAAATGAAGTCACTCACCTCAACCCTGAAGGCACGCTCTCCTTGCCTGCCTTCCCTATGCAGCATCTTAATAGCTGCTACAGCCCCATCACGAAGGACCCCCCTGTAAACCACTCCAAACGCACTATGCCCTATCACATTTGCTTCACTAAATTGATCAGTGGCCACCTCAAGTTCCTTGTATGACAACACTTGAACTCCTCCTCCGCCGTATCTACTTGGTGCTGTGACTGCCACTGCTGTCCTGATTGACCTTCCTGATCCTCCTTGAAGGCACCCACCCTTCACATCTGACACATTATCAAACACAGAGACCAACATCAGGTCATTAAATCAATGGACTTGTTATTAAAATTCATCTTTCTAATAACAAAACAGGACCCATTTATGTTTTCTATGCATGATGGATATGAAATTGGAAAATATAAAAGATGGGTTTGGTTAATTACCTGGGCTAGAATTGAAGGCCATTGTGGTTTGAGCAATGAACCTGCTACTTGTGTTGTTCATGCTGCTATTCTCTTTGTAAATGTTGCCATATTTTTTGGTGCACTTGCGCCTTCGAAACATTGATATGATAAAGAATATGGCAAGAATGACCACAACTGAGGTGGTGGATATGATGATAATGAGAATGGTTTTTGAAGGAAAGTTGCCATGGTGGTGGTGGTGGTGGCGGCTAAAGGGTTGAGAATGTGAAAGGTGGTGTTTATGAATATCAGTTTGGTTTTTTGCAGCAAGCCCAAGTGGCCCTGCAGATGCAACAGTGGTGTTAACTTCCATGAGCACAAAGAGCAATGCAAAAAAGAAGAAATGGCAGTGAGAGAGAGAGAGAGAGAGTTTGATAATAGTGAGGTGTAAGCTTGATGGTACTATGGTATGGTATTGGGAGGGTTGAGTTTCCGTTGTAGCTAGGAATAGGATGTCATCTCTCTCTCTCTCTCTCTCTCTAAACTTGGTCATTTTTCTTCACATGATTCCTCTCTCCCTCTCTCTCTCTTCCTCGTGAATACCAAGTGGTTTATTGCACTTCATTCGTCCCTTCTTTTGTATTTTCTAATGAATTGTCTTTGTCCTTGTATCAGAAAGTCTTGGAAGCTTTTGCATCACCTCTCAATTCTCATTCATTCTTTATTCATATAATTATTTGCCAAATAAAAACAATCTACAGCTTCCGAAAATTTTGTAATATCTATCTTTGTATGACTAGGCAAACCAAATGTGCCAAGTATAACTGCCACCAATACAATGAACAATCACATTTGTAGCAGCTTCATCCCAGAGAATAAGGTGAAAGAGAGTAATGCCCACATATTTGCATCCCTCCACCTCCACTTTCTTCCATTTAGGTTCCATAGGGTAAACTAATAAGGACCTGTTTTGTACAACACTAGACAATCAACGATAATCACACCGGTAATAAGTAATTTAACATAATGAAAGTAACATAATCCTTCATTAAGCATCATAAAAAAAAGAAGAAGAAATTAATAGCAGATAAAATGGAATCCATGTGATGTATATACTTTTCTTTTACCCTTATTACGAGTTACAACAATTGAGAGCGACATTGAATTAGATCAGACCCCCTAAACCATACAGCATCACTATCTCCATCACTATCTCCATAGGTTGGAACTTGTCTCTTTATCCAAGTGTGTCTCTTGCACTCAACTCCTTCCTTGGTGCAAGAGAGAGAAATAAACATGTGGTGGTTACATTTTTGGTAGAAACATGGGTATGTAATAAATTTATGTAGGGCCAAGTCCAAACTGATTACACTATGCATTACAACTAATTCATGTTAAAAACTCTCTATAAAGCATGCAAATGAAACTGTCTTCCCAATCTGGTACCAATAGGATTTGAGATCCTGGCCAACCTAATCATATATGATCTTCATTTGCTTCAATCGTTTATGACATTGCAATTATTTATTCAAAAGGAAATCATTCTGTTTCCAAACTTTCGATATACCACATATCTAGGACATATTGAATGTTGGATTAATAAAATCCAGATCTGCAATTACCATCTGCAACCAGGCCAAACTTTGAGATGAACCAACATCAACCAGTTCCTGCTCCACTGCCTCCACTCCTAAGGCTGGCAAATCTCTTATACAATATGATATGCGCCAAAACTTGATCAATTCAAGGCCATCAGACATCCATGCACGAGAGAATTCTTATGCTTCATTAAAACATGCATCTCGATTATATGTAACAGCGTATCTCATTGATACATTCAATCAAAAGTAATAAAATTTTACACTTCAATCAATCTTCTGAAAAACCAAGAAACCTATTGATCAGCTTGGCAACTGGTGTAGCATCACCTGGATGGTATGGAATGAGGGAATCCAAATTCATATCTGCTATAATATGATGAAGTGTCTGCGGGCAAGCGTAGTATAAATGCTTCCTTTCTGCTAGTTCTTCTGCCAACTCACTTTGATGGTTGTCCATTAAATCTTCATTCACCACAACAATTAAGGGCTTACCAAGCCGCAATGTCTCAAATATGCTCCCTGACCCTGCACCACAGAAAAAAATTCACATACAACATGAAGACCAAAGAATACCCTAAAAATAAATTGTAACAGTAATATCCATGAATACCCTGGATGGTAATAAAATGTAGAAAGACAAGAAGACACCATAGAAATTATACCTGCATGACTGATCACAAGAGATGCTGCTCTCAGATGGTCTGCAATGCTTGATGAAAAAGTGAAGTAGTCTACAGAAATGGACTCATCCCCTCCTTCAAGCTGCATCGTAATAAAAATATTGAGGGGTGAGAGAAAATAAAATGAAAAAAGCATTTCAAAGCCTTTTCTCCCAAAAAAAAAGGGTAGACAAAGTATGCCTAAGATGAGAGAGTATACAAGTCATTTAACTTAACATTGATCATTATTTCTCCATTTCGTTACAAAATTTGCAATATTTGCGTCAAACAACCAGCCTTATTTCAAAAAAGTGACCAGCCCTATCAACGAATTCTAAATTAAGAATACAAAGAATCTCCCGAAAATTTTTGATAATTTTCAAGATTAATTTCTTCTTTTCTTTGGATGAATTCTGAATTCGTAGCACAGGCAAAATAAGTTCTTTCTGTTTTAACCTCTGTCCTCATAGATATTGAATATCACCACTCCAGAAAAACTGGATGATGTATTCTTTAAACATCCACTTTTCACCCCATATAGTTGGTTACGTTACAGATGATCGTGAACAACATCAACTAATCACATAATTCATGAAGAAATCATTAGGACCCGAAAGAGGAAGATTACCTTGGTGGGAGTATAGGATCCACGGCCCATTTGAATGAGAATCTGGGTATACCCTCTTCTTAACAACTCTTCCTTAACCTCCTGAGTATCCACCGCTCTAACCAGAGCATCAAAGCAAGTAGTTCCAACAGTTACAAAAACTGTCTTCTTAGACTTCACAGTAACCTCACTATCTCCCATCTACAATCATGGGCGTTTCCCCAAAACAAGAAACACTATTAAAAAAACACAATTAAGGAATTAGAAATTATGATAATCAAATATATTTGAACAGAACCGAATGAGCACAATGTGAGGAATGCAATTTGATGGACTTATTCTCATTCCAGTAAAATAAAAACATAAATGCTACTAAGGTGGAATTCTCTTTTATCAGTAAAAAATTCTCTTGCAATTATCATAAGAAAACCAACCAAGTCCGTTCAAATCAACAGCCAAATCAGACGGGCATTTCAGAAAATGGAGCAACCAAAACTATTCATGCCAAAAACAACAAATCACAATGCAAATTAAAAACTTGAGGACCTGAAAATATCAAACCACACCTAATTTTTGAAAACCATACCTCATGCAAATCCTAAATTAGGAAAAGAAAAAATAAAAAACTAAAAGTGTTGACAGAATACCTGGGGTCAGATAGTAAGTGAGGTTGTGACTATGAAACACTGAGACTAAGAAGAAGATGATGATCCAAATAAGAAGGTGAGTACTCGGAATCGGAGATGGAAGAGGAAGACGAATTGAAGAAAAGCCAAGTGAGAAGAGTGAAGAGAGAAGAAGAGTCTACGGAGGAAGCCGAAGGCGCAGAAGTGAGGGAGGGAGATGGTGACGTTCTGGACCTTGGGTCTTGGGGTTTGGGCTGAGTGTTGGGCCTTGACAGTGGAAGGGGGTTTTATTTGGGCCTCTAACAATGGCCGTGTAATGTAACACAAGTTTCTAAAGATTTTCACAGCTCTCTAATCCATGCAGGAAAAGATCAAAACTTTCATCATGGACCAAAAGAGTTAATTTCTTAGTTGAATCTCATGATGATGGGAAGCGCTTATTGGCAAGTTGTTGTGGTTATCCCCAATGTTATTGGCATATTTACCAGTTTGATCCATACTGGAAAAAGTGGACTACAATTCAAAGTTTGGGAAATCAAGTCTTGTTTCTGTCTTATGTTGGTTCCACATTGGGGGAGGCTAGTGAGTTTGCAAACATTATAATTTTATTTTCTTACGTGTAAAGAGAGCCAAACATTGCTTTGAGGTTGTCCTTGTGCGCATAGAAACTTCCATTGCGTGATTCTCACATTAAATGTGACGTCCAAATCTCACATTTATTCCACAATCTAAAATTTCAAACCTTTTTCTTTCTCGCATTTTTTATCTTATAACCTATTTGATTAAATTGTATCAGATGCTACAAGTACAATGAGTGAACCCAAATTTCTTTCGCTTTTCTTCTTTAGGTGGGAAAATGTCCTGTCATGTTGGCAAACCCAAAAATGAAATTAAACAAAACAATGTTTATAGCAAAAACCAAATTTGACCACCCTCAGCCTTAAAAAATAAAAATTGTACCTTTGGATTTTTCTGGGACTACTGATCTCTGTCAAAAAACATGGGTCACTCTCTAAGCACAAGAAGAAGACGGAGAAATCATCACCAAAATCAAAACCAAAACCCACCACTACCTCAACACTCTTCTTCACCAACAGCAACTGATACTAACATCATCAGCACAACAAACCCAATACCCTCTTCTTCTTCTTCATCACTGAATTCACAGCCTTCAGGACCACCCACATATGCCTTCGCAGCCAATGCTTCTTATCCTGCTTCAACAACAACAACTGATACTAACATCATCAACACAACAAACCCAATACCCTCGTCTTCTTCTTCTTCATCACTAAATTCACAGCCTTCACCATCACCTACATATGCCTTCGCAGCCAATGCTCCTTATCCTGCGCACCTTTCCACTTCACTAAACTACGCCCAACCCATTACGGTTCAACCCAGTCTACATAATGGGTCAGCCTTGGTTCGGCCTCCGGTGCCACCCTCGCACCCACCTCCACCTTATGTCAGCACCAAGAGGATCAAAAACGATGTCAACGTGCATAAGGATAGTATAAGGCTTAGTTTGGATGATCAAGATTTCGAGTCTGTCTTGGTTTCTTTCACTTTTGATGCTCTTGTTGATGGAAGGTACTTAATGATGTCTTTGAATAGATTTTACAAATAAGCGGTTTGTGCAAATCTGAATTTTATTCCTTTCGGGTTTGCTATTCTCTGTTTCTTTACTGCTTGCATGCCTTTTTTTAATTTGGTTTGTGGACGTTGAGAGCTTGTGTTTATTGATTGCTTCTAGTTAGTGAGTTTAAGCAAAGTTGATTTTTTTTTTCCTTGTTGGAAAAGACATCGTTTTGAATTGGAGTTTAAGTAGGCATTGAAAATCTAGTGTTTTACTAGGAGTTGTATTTGATTATGGGGCATGCCGCATGTGTAATTTCGATTGAAATTATATGAATCCATTGATATATTAAGCATTTGATTCCATCCCAAGCCAAAGCCATATAGGCCACAAAATGTGGCAGAGATTTCAAATTCTTTGATTGAAGTTATTTTGCAGTAACTACAGTTTTACGAGGCTGAAGTTTTTATTTTACTAAGCCAATTGCGATTACTACTTTCAATAAAGCTTCCAACTTAGTGATATTCGTTGTAATGAACTAATGATGGTTTTTGTGTCTTTGCAATTTTGCCAATGGACGGCAAATGGAATGATTAAGTTATATGACATGATAGTGGCTTTTCAGTTGATTTTTTTTATTGGAAGTTGTGTGGTTCGTTCGCTTAGAAGAAGTTGTGTATCTTATATGGTGCTGCCTAATGCTTTGTTTAAGGGTTGAGTAATTCTAGTTGATTTTGTCCCCTGATCTGAAATGCTCTGAAGTTCAAACTTTATATTTGTTTCCTGCTATTGATTACTAATTGATAGTGGTTGGGAGTTTGTGGGATCACTAAATAACTGAACTTTTGGGAGTGAGAAATAAAAATTGTTCTCCCCCCTCCCTCTCTGTGTATAAAATGAGTTTACTTCATGCATATGATGCCTTTTTTCTCATTTCCTGCTTCTTTTCTTAAGGACAGCATCACAATATCTTACTTTGCAAAGGAAGGGGCCAACTGCACATTTACTCCATTATACCCCGAATTCTATATGCCAAGGAGAATCCCCTTTCAGAAAGGACTGGGCCAGAAATTCTCCCAGGCTTCAGGAACTGGTGTTGACCTTGGTTTTTTTGAAATGGATGAACTATCAAATCCCTCGCCAACAGAAGATATTTTTCCGCTTGTTATCTCTGCAGATTCGCATGTGTCACCTCTCTCAACTTATGCAGAATCAAATCAGCCTCCGGCAATGATGTCTACTCATGCACAGATTACTCAAGCTGTAGTGGAAAAGAATAATGAGGGTCAAATTCAAGTGAGAGTAATCAAGCAAATTTTGTGGATTGATGGTGTCCACTATGAGCTCCGTGAACTTTATGGAATTGGTAATTCAGACGCAGCAGGCTTTGATGACAATGATCTGGGGAAAGAATGTGTCATATGCATGACTGAGCCAAAGGATACAGCTGTTTTGCCTTGTAGACATATGGTAAGAGCCCCACGTTTGATCCTGTTTGTTAATGTCCCAAAGAATGTCTGAACTTAGATTAACATCATATTATTATCCAGACCAGTACCTAATCAGGCCAATGAAGCAATCAGCAAGTGGTTCTGGATCACATGATAAATAGAATAACCAAATGGAAACATTTGTTATAGGAATCAACACTCTAGGTGATGCAAAGGATTCTATTTGGAGAGTGTGTATCCTTTTAGGCCTAATTGAGTTGGGCTTTTATCAGTTGTTTACAACTTAGTATAAGGTCAGGGAAGTATTTGGTAGTTAAAAGAATAAATGCCATGAGTGTTTTGATTGTCTGTGTGTGTGTATTTTTTTCTTATTCTTTGGCCGTCATGGTTTGGTTATATAGGGATTCTTTTTTTTTCTTTTGGTCAGAGTTATGTAGAGATTCAAGAGCTGTGAAATGGTCTGCTAGTGGTAACACATATTAGTTGATCTGGGCTATCCAATCCCAATTCAAAATTTTGTTTGTTCTGCTTGTTGATTGGCAGATTGGGTGATAAATATAACCTAGTTTTTTGCCCTTAATTTTTCTCCAACTTAGAACAATACAATAATACATGACTCAACTCGGAAAGATATTGTGCAAGCTTGGATCTAGCTTCAGTAATGACATTAGTTTCTAATATCTTGTAAGAACTTTTTAACCATATATTCTAATCCTATTATGCTTAAGTTTGGTTTTGTTGCAATGAACTGAGTTCATTAAGTACTTTGCATCAGCATCATAAGCAGAGTTCATTAAATATTTTGCATCATCCTCTCCTCTCCCATGTTAAAACACCAGTTTTGGTTCAGTGTATGTGCAATGACTGTGCAAAAGCATTGAGGCTTCAATCTGACAAGTGTCCTATATGCCGCCAGCCCGTCCAAGAACTTATAGAGATCAAGGCTGATAAAGGTGAGAACTAAGGCACCTCCCTTTTTCTTTTTCCTTTTCCCCTTTTTGGTTGGGGGTGGGGAAGGAATATCATCACTAAGTGTTCATTTTAGAATTCATGAACTTATCTGCGTTTCTTTTCTTTTTCTTTTTTATGACTCTTTACAATTATGAACATGTTTACGTGTATACAGAGAAATAATCAGTGATAATGATTTTTCATGTCTTCTTTCTTTTACTCAATAAACTATGGTATTGGTTGTGCCACAATGTTGAAGAAAAAGAACAAAGTTTGCTTCTCCTTTATAAGATATTGTATATAGTTTTACAATATCAGTTGAAATTTCTTAAGAAAATTTGGTAGAGATGTGTGAAGCTTCAAAGGACAAAGGGAGGGAATATTTGCGACACAAGTTAAGTTAGCATATGTAGTGAAAGTGTTGCTTGGGATGATGTTAAAGGGTTGGGTTACGAGAACAAAAGAGGGGACAAAAGTGAGGTCTTCGGTCGTGATTTATGTCTAAAAGTGAAAAGCAATAAATGAGTGTTGACCAATTGACCATACTTATTACTCATTGTTGGGATTTTGAATCTTATTGGGTTTCTTCTTTACCCTACACTTTTATATGCAATACATATGCCATCCCAACTCTACTTGTTTGAGCTGCCGCGTATTCAATACATCAATAAAATTGGACAAGTGCTGTGAAGTTGCTTCTCGTGTATAATGTGAGTGAGTTTAATACCTTAACATAAACAAGAAAAAAAGACATTTCCCCAAAAAAAGAAGAGCATCTTAAACAAAAGTTATTAAATATATTTTCTTTTTGTAAGCTATGAAATTACATTTTCTCTCAAAAATAAAGAGATTTGTCGTAAAGAAAAATGGGTAATTGATGAATGAGATTCATCTGAATAAGCGTGATGGGGGGCGAAAACCAATAATTGACTTTAGCCCCCATCAAATCCAACATGAGGAAGGAGCCTGTTTAGTGTTTTCAGAGGTGACTGTTCACCAACTAGGGTGTGTACCTGACCATAAAGTCTGACCCCAAACCACAAACAAACCGTGACGAGTCCATTAATAGACTCTAGCTTCTGACCTAATTGTCCCCCAATAAGGGTACCCCACCCCTTTGTTGGGGACCCAGCTGAGTGAATTACCCTCAGAAACCAGCTGTGAACAGGTACCCCTTTGGCCATTTCCCTTGGTACATACATCACAAATAATATCTTGCATGACCATCCAACAGAGTAACAGAGATACAGTAATTTGATTGATAGAAATGGTTTTAAGAAGCAATTCATAATTCATATTCTATCTTTTCATTTGTCCTCAAATTTCATAACAAAACAAGAAAAATGCAAACTATAGCTTGACTTTCTTTCACACAAGATTGCAATCCTTTCTCATCTCACTAAAAAACAATGGGTATATGCTATATGGTACATATTCTTGTCTTAAGAGTTGAATAATTTAGGCATGCGCAATCTGCAGAGAAGAAAAGTTCATTTGAGCCCAGATGGGTTAAAGTGAAGTGGCTGAGTGATCTGAAATGCAAATCATTCTATCAATTGCTTTGAGGATTGGAATGTTCACTTCACACTGTTCAACCTAGTTGCTAGATATTTTGGTTTGGTGCCTACAAGATTTGAACAGTGAAAGTAAAGGTAACAATGTATAATTTAACCTCAACTGCACAACTTCACACAAAATGCAGATAAAATATAGTTACTTTTTCATTTTTTTTGTTTGATCTCCAATTATTAAAGAAGTTTACTAGTCAAGGTTTGGGGTTCAATTTCAAAAGCCATTTTGTGAGCTACCCCATGTTGCATCACTTGCATGAAAGCATTTTAATAAGGTTAAATTTTTTTGGATTTGTAACTTTGTGGATTGTGGTGGGGTTCATTTTTGTAACCATTCAAACACCTTTTACAGATATGGGATATCTTGATTTTTCCTCTCCATTTTGTTTTTCTTTTTTCAAAAGCAAATAAAGAAGAAAATGAGGTGAACAATTTCTTCTTGGGTTAGGCTTTTGAGGAGGACAAACAATAATTTGGTTGCAAAATAAGGGTTCAAACTCAGAGATGTCATTGTTCTTTCTTTTCAGTCTGAGATTTTGGACTCCTTTTATTCATGGCTGTGCTGCTGTGCAGGGGCTAACAAGGGTTGGATTTAAAATGCTTTTGGCTATTTGCTCTTATTATAGATTCCCACTTCAGATGGTCAAACTGACAACCATAACACTGACAAGCTTAAAAAAAAAATTAGATAAAACACTGCCCTGGCAAATTGGGCATGAACTCGATCTTGCCACCCTCATGTTTAATCTTAAAGATTCCGATCTTGCTGTTCTTGACAGTATGCTCAAATAGGAGTAAAATATAACTAAAAGAAAGAGAAAAAGGGAAATGACCGAAAGGTTATGGTTGCACATGCATTTCACTGTTTTCACATCTTGTCATGCATTTTCAAGATGAGGGTAGATTAGTCAGACATTAATTTATATCTTTTCAAGAGTCAAGGCATGTGGCTAAAATGAAAAAAGAAAATGTATGATTTTGGGTTCATAATTTTTTCTGGGCAGAGCATTTTACCTCTATACTCAGTTTCTTAAGCCTTGAATGTCTTATAAATTAAAAATTTTATTAACACTCATAATTTAGCCTTGTACACTCTAAATAAAATATTTTATAATTTTTCAACATTCCAATTAGCATTATATTATAAAACACTGAGAAACTTTATTGGGCTTATAATTGTAGAAGGACATTAGAGTGACCAAGCCCGGATACAAAGGGCTAGCCTACGGTGTCTAGTGTCAGTGATCAAAGTGATGAACCAGCCCCACCATATTTATGGTTCATGATCCCAGGACATAGGACCCATAGTATTAGTTAGTGATTGATCTTTAACCTAATCATGTCTTCCATTAATATTAGACAAATTTAAAGAAAGTAGGTTATTAAAACACTTTCTCAAGGACACAAAATAATAAAGCCATGTACTTTAGAGCCTTAATATACAAAGCCATGTACATCCAAGCTATTTCCAGCTGGTTTGTGTATAATATGCCTTGCAGCAAGCAAGCGCAAACCGCCTTCACTCTCTCTCTCCTCTCTCTTTAAAAAATGTTTCAAAGGGAGTAGTACACAAACCCTCGAATAGAGGAAGAAAGCTAAAAGATAAAGTGTTTAATGCTCACCAACCGACTCTCTGCTCTCTTCTCACTTAAACTCTGTCTCCCTTATATCCTCATCTCACAACCTCAAAACCCATTTGCTCTCTCTCTTTCTCTCACATAAAAGATGAACAAGCAAGAGTTCATGAAGCTTCAGGTACACCCTTTTAACTATTTTCATTTTATAATGTTCTCAAACCAAGCTGTTTAGTTCAGGACCATTTTCATTCCTCTGTATATAGGCTCTAAATTTTGTATCCTAATATGTAGCAAGTAACTCAGTTTAATTTGGTTTGTTTGGGGTTGCTTTCACTTGCAGAGTTGTGTTCTCAGAGTGAATATTCACTGTGATGGCTGTAAGCAGAAAGTAAAGAAATTGTTGCAGAAAATTGATGGTATGTTCCTTTATTTTGCTACCATATATCTTACCCAAAAAATTTGATTCATTTTTGTCATTAATTTTACCATACAAATAGTTTGTGTTATTTACTATTTTTTACTCTAATGTTGTAAATGTCAATGGGTGTATTAATTTAGTGATGGAGCAAGTTGTTTTTCACTGATTTTCTGAAATTGAAATGGTCTTTGTGTAGGTGTGTATACTACCACTATAGATGCAGAGCAAGGTAAGGTGACTGTGACAGGGAATGTAGATCCAGCCAAACTTATTAAGAAGCTTGAAAAGTCAGGGAAACATGCAGAACTATGGGGAGGCCAAAAGGGGTCAAACTACAGTCAACCCCAACTCAATAACCAGTTCAAGAACACGATGCCTATTGAGAATAATGGCAAAGGTGGCAAAGACAACAACCAGTCTCAGAAGGGTGGAAAGGACCAACCAAAGGGTGGCCAACAACAACAACAACAACAATTACAACAACAGCTACAACAACTACAACTACAACAACAAATGAAAGGGGCTAAAGGCATGAAGATTCCCCCCAAAGACCAGAAATCTGTCAAGTTCAGTTTGCCCGAGGATGAATTTGATGTCAGTGATGGTGAGTTTGATGAATTTGATGATGAATTTGACGATGAGTTTGATGATGAGTTTGATGATGATTATAATGATGATGATGAAGAGTTTAATCATGGCCATCAGATGCCCAACAAGATGATGCCTCCTGCTATGGGTAAGGGAAATGGGCCACAAGGGCCCTATGGGAAGATGATGCCTATTATGGGTAATGGGCCACAAGGGCCTTATGGAAAGATGATGCCAATCATGGGTAATGGGCCTAATGGCCATGGGCCACATGGGCCCAGTGGAATGATCAATATGCATGCTATGAACGACAAGAAGTTCGGTGGTGGTGGGGGAGGGCATTCCAAGAAAGGTGAGGTTATTGATTTCCCCTTGAAAGTGAAGGGTATGAGTGGCAACAAGGAAAAGAAGAGTGGCAAGGATGGTAAGGAAGGAAAGAAAGGTGGTGGTGGTAAAGATAAAAATGGTGGAAATAGCAAGAAACAAGATGGTAAAGATAAAAATGGTGGGAAAAAGGGAGGTGGGTTGCTAGGATGGCTCAGTAGAAGTACTAGTAAAGGAAGGGATGGTACTAGTGGTGCCAATAATGGTGGTGGAGGAAATAATGGCAATGGAGGGAAAAAAGGTGGAGCCAAACAGGATGTGGGCCATGAAAGTAACAAAGTGAAAAATGGGTACCATGATATTGATGTCATCAATCATAGCAAAGATACCAAAGGAGGCAAGGGAGGCAAAGGAGGCAAAGGGGGAGGCAATGGAGGCAAAGGTAACGGCGGTGGTGGTGGCGGCGGCGGCGGCGGCAATGGTGGAGATATGCATCAAATGGGCCAAAAGGGTCAAATGGGCCATATGGGTCAGATGGGTCAAATGGGCCAAATGAGGCAGATGGGGCAAATGGGCCGTGGTGGTGAGAATGTGGGTCAGATGGGACCAATGGGTAACTATCCAATGGGTCAGATGGGTAACTTTCCAGCAGTACAAGGACTACCTGCACCAGCAATGATGAACGGTGGATATTATCAAGGGATGGGGCCCAGTGGCAACCCTTATAACCAGCAACAGCAGCAGCAGCTGCAGCAACAACAATACATGGCCATGATGATGAATCAACAAAGAGCAAATGGGGGCAGTGATATGTTCCAACCGATGATGTATGCAAGACCACAGCCCCCCATGAATTACATGCCTCCTCATCCAATGCCATCATCAACACCTTCTGATCCTTACACTCACTTTTTCAGTGATGAGAATGCCAATAGTTGCAGTGTCATGTAAAAATTGCTAGCTAGAATTTCTGTCATTTTTGTGCTTGTATTGTAACATTTAATGTCTCCTGGTGCTAATGCAAGGCTTGAAGTACCATATCTTATGTTACATGGTAGGAAATTTCTATAGTTGGAACAATTCTAGCTTTACAAATATATTCTTAATCTTAAGATGTTAATGAGTTCACTCTTTTATTTTATATGAGGGTTTAAAGTAATTTTATCCTTTCATCCTCCAATCTGATATTTATGCATAACACCAAACCAGTGAATCAGTGACTGTCTCATTGACTACGTCCTCATCAATTTGGAAAAGCCACTGATGATTTGTTTAATCAATTTGTTTGATGAGGGTCTCATTTAAATATTGAGGTTATGATTCTCATGGAGTCACCGTTACATTGTGGATCATTATGATATTATGGGGTTTGGAGGGTAGGCACTTTGTTCAATGATGCATTATGTGTGGGATTCAACTGGGACATATATTTAATGCATCAATCTCTATCTGTTCAAATTATTAGGTCCAACTTGTGCCACCTTTTGACTTCCATTCCTCACCAGTCAGTCACGACTCACCACCATTGGGTTTGGAAAGGTTGGAAAACGTGGTTCAATTTTTTTGTGGTAGATTGGGATAGGGTCGCTCCAATGCACTAAGAATTTAATGCACTCTGAATTGGCTGCATGATAGATGATAGATTCATAATATTTTTATGTGAGTGGGTTAGGAGTTTCGCCAACATGGTATTGTAAAAGAATCAATTAGAATAAGATTGAATCCTATTTAAATCCATAACTCATTCTAATTCTTATAAATTTTTTTATTACATTGATCGGAAATCCAATTTTAGATTAATTAATTATAATCCTTATCTCACCCATTGTTATTCAGAACCTCCTTTTTTTTTTCTTTTTTTTTTTTTTGTTGTAGTGGACTTCGAACCCGAGAGAAAGGGTTGGGCACATTCGCCTTAGCCACCTCCTTTGTTAGTTGTTAGTAAGAACTTCTTTTTTTTTTTTTCATTCCCGAAGGTTTAAAAAATGTGGCTTTAATGGCAGTATACAATTTGTTAGTGGGTGGGGTATGTGATCATAAAAAGAAAATATGGACAAATATGAAAAAATAAAATTTGTAGGGTTTACTAATCAAAAGATTGGGTCCTTTTAGAATTTCCCTAATAAGTTTAACAATTAATAACTATGAAGATCTTTGGCCAAAAATAAAATAAAATAATAACTATGAAGATCTCTTACAAAACAAAAGAGAAATGAAGTTCAATTTACAACTCGCATCATTATTTTGAACAATATATCTGAAACTGCTGGACGTTTTATTTTTAAATGAGTACAAAGTTGTTACTGAATATCAGTTGGTATAAAATGACCATCCATTTTCTGCATTTACTTGGCTTTAAATTACTGATAATAATGAACCTTGTTAGCATAGTATGTGTCAGTTTACCATTACAAGAAGTGGATTGTTGTTTGGTTTGCCTTCAACTTGAAGATGCTAAGCAAGCCGGGTGTCAAGTGTTTCCAAGCCCATGAGGCCCAATATATTGAGCTAATGATACACTTGTTTGTTTGTTGCTTAAACCAGAAGCTAATGCATGGCTGGTGCAGCTATTGAAGTCCTTCTTCACTGCCAAGTACCCCTACACACTCACCAACTCTTTGTTTTCTTATCAACTTTATGCTCATATTTTGCTCTTCCTCACCCAAACTTGGCATGTGAACCATATCGTCACAAAAACTGCAAAATGGCCTACCAAAAACCAAAAACATCCCCTCATGAACAATGCCAAAACCTAAAATGTCCATATCCATGTCCATAATGATCTAGACCCTACCCTAATTTAGTAACACCTCCTCTATAAATTGCAAGCAATGCTCACTAACCCTTTACCAAGCAACCCCATTTCCTGTACCTAGCTTGTTCAGTTCCAACTCTTATCATCCATGGCTTCTTTCCTTCACAATCTTCTGTTCTTGCTCTTTTTAGCCCTTCTCATTCTCATATCCTCAGCATCCAACACACAAACCCAAACCCCCATCAGGCCCAAAAAGCTTGTTGTGCCTGTGCAGAAAGATAGGGCAACCAATCTCCATGTGGCCCAAATTTTCAAAAGAACCCCTTCATTGAAGGTCCCCGTTGTGATTGACATAAATGGGAAGTACTTATGGGTCAATTGTGAGAACCAACACTTGGCGTCAAGCTACAATGCCCCTCGTTGCCACTCAACCCAGTGCTCCAGAGCCAACAGCAACTACTGCCGAACCTGCTCAAGCAAATCTGGACCAGGCTGCCACAACAACGCTTGTGGGCTCATGACCATGAACCCAGTGACCCACCAAAGTGCCATGGGTGAGCTAGCAGAGGATATACTCTCAATCCAAACAACCCAAGGCTCAAGCCCAGGCCCAATGGTCACTCACCCACAATTTCTCTTTGGATGTGCACCTTCTGTGCTTTTGCAAAAAGGGTTGCCAAGAAACGTTCAAGGAGTTGCTGGGCTTGGCCATAGCCCAATATCCCTACCATACCAGCTAGCTTCTCACTTTGGTTTCCCACCAAGACTCGCCGTGTGCCTCACCTCCTCCCCCGGTGTCAACGGTGTCATTTTCTTCGGAGATGGGCCCTACCTCCTAAACCCGGGAGTTGACGTGTCGCGCCAGCTCACCTACACCCCACTTACCATAGGCCAGCAAGGAGAGTACTACATCAACGTCCAATCAATAAAGATCAACAACAAGGTCGTTCCAATCAACAATGCTCTATTGCGTCCACCAAGTACGACACCTCGTTTTGGCACCGCAATGATCAGCACCACAAATCCCTACACCATTGTTGAACACACCATTTTCAGGACACTCAGTCAGCTCTTCATCAACGAGCTGTCCAAGTATCCCTACACCATTGTTGAACACACCATTTTCAGGGCACTCAGTCAGCTCTTCATCAACGAGCTGTCCAAGGTGCCCCAAGTGGGACCCGTGGCGCCATTCGGAGTGTGTTTCAACTCGAATCGATTGCCTTATAGCAAGGTGGGCCCTGCGATTCCGAGCATAGACCTTGTGCTAGACCCCAACCGAAAAGTTGTGTGGAGGATCTCTGGGGCTAATGCAATGGTTCAGGCCCGTCCAGGGGTGATGTGTTTGGGCCTTCTGGATGGTGGGCTCAGGCCCAGGTCTCCGATTGTGATTGGGTCACACCAGTTGGAGGATAATCTGATCCAATTGGACTTGGCTAACTCCAGGTTGGGCTTTAGCTCCCTGCTTTCTCGAAGGACTAATTGTGCCAACTTCAACTTCACCTCCACTCCATAGATTGTGAGGACTTTGTGAGAGAAGAGGTGTTTGTGAATGTTAAATATCAAATAAATAGAATATGTAGAGCATAATGTAGTCTCAAATAAGGTGACTACAGAAATGAATAAAACTGTTTGTGTGATGTTAATTAATTTCCTAAGTTCAGTACTCCATGCATGACATACTCAAATCGGTTAAGACTATTTTTCACCCTATAATATTTAACGGAGAAAAAAAAGCAGTCTTTCAGAGCCCAAAGAGCCAATTTTGATTTTTGATTGTTATTCTTTTTGCTTGAATAACTGGTGATAAAAATATAGAGAATGTTATGAATATAACTTATTTATAAATATAAAAACGGAAAACCATATGGGAAAATGGCAAGTAATCCATTGTTGTATAAGCAACTTCTAAACTCAAAAAAACAAAAAATTTCTCATGGTTTTCATTTCTTCTTTTTCAGTGCAGTGATAAAAGAACAAAAGAGAGACCAAATAAAAAAATAAAATAAAAAGAAAGAAATGCACATAGTACAGCCACGTAAGCAAAATGGTGGGGCCCACCTACGTGTGTTGTCCAATGACTGAACAGTATGGAGCCAAAGTGACACATACAGAGCCTTTACTCTCTGTGTGCTGTTTTTTTATTATTGTAAGTACAAACAAACAAAAATCTCCCAAGTGAGTCTTCGTTCCTTCAAACCCCAAAAGAACACGCATTTTTCTTTCTCGGACCAAAACCAGAACAAGCAGAAAACACAGCCCAAGAGCAAGAAAGGAAGAAAATGCATTCGTTTGGGTACAGAGCCAATGCTTTGCTGACCTTTGCAGTCACAATTTTGGCCCTCATGTGTGCCATGGCCTCTCTCTCCGATAATCTCAACCACCCCTCTCCCACTTCCCAAGTCCAGGTGGTCCTTTTATGATTTATTGGGTAGATCTAGGATTCAAGTATTTTGAATTTTGGTTTGAATTGAAATACCCAGTTGGATTTTATTTATGATTTTGTATATTGGGTCTTTTTAGGTGCTGAACATCAATTGGTTCCAGAAGCAACCAAATGGGAACGACGAGGTAAATTGCGATTTTGTAATCTTTATTTTGGTGGGTTATATGTGAAATTTTCTTTGAATGTAATTTCAATTTATATGCTTAAATGGGTTTTCTTTGATTTTGGATTATCTGAACTCATCGAATGGTTTAAAGATTGCCACTTTGGGGTTTATTACTTGTGTGTTCTAAATTTAGTTTAAAGATTACCACTTTGGGATTTATTTTCTTTAGAAAATGTCAATGTGTATGCATTTATGCACGTAGGTACGTATAGGTATGCAGATGTTGGAGCAAAGTAGTGAAATTTCACAGTTTTGTGCTCTAGTGTCAGTGCATAATTTGTTTTCTTTGTTCTGGGTGTGCATTTTCGTGTGTTGAAGATAAAATATAAAATGGTAATTTGCGATCTTGGACATTGATGTGAGTTAATTGGTTATCTATTTATAGCTAATTAAATATTAAGTGATGATTGAAAAATCAAGATTGATTGTGTGGAAAAAATCACATTTTGATAGGAACTAAATTGATTTTCATTTTATGCAGGTCAGCATGACTATGAATATATCAGCAGACTTACAATCATTGTTTACATGGAACACGAAGCAGGTTTGCCATTTTACAAATTGTGTGTGTGTGTGTGTGTTAGCTCGAATTTTTAGTCACCTACGTTATTTGAGTGCATCTATTTGTGCTTTAAGTAGTATTTGGTACATAAGTGGGTTTTTTGAGTATGTACTATGAGGGAGTTTTAATGATAATCGTGGCCTGAAGATTAATAGTAAGTATCATAGGTGAAAAACTATTTTATTTCCATTGAGAAACTGTCATTGTTATCATATGTTCTGCTGCATTGTTGTTGGAGTGTCTAGTGAAATTTAAGTTATGCAAAACACAGTAAGACGAATTTGAACCATCTTCTGATTTCCAGCTAGTCATGTCGTTATGTTACATAAATTGGAAGCTGATCCCTTTTATTTTTATCTTGCAATGCATGACAGGTTTTTGTTTTTCTAGCGGCTGAGTATGGAACCTCAAAGAACTCATTGAATCAGGTAAGCTACTAGGATCTGGCTACACATATGTTTTTTTAGTTATAATGATTTCAATTGTATTTCTGGTTATATATATGTTTTGGTTTTTCCTTAGCAATTGGATTTCTCTCTCACTCTGTTGTATATCTAGGCCTTGTTGACTTCAGCAGTGCTTAAAAACTAAGTCTTTTGCTTAAAACTTTACTCAATTTTACAGATCTCTCTTTGGGATGGTATCATACCTTCCAAAGAGCATGCAAAGTTTTCGTTTCAGACTTCAAACAAGTACCGTTTTATTGATCAGGTATGCATGCTATCTTCATGAAGAGTTCCTTTCATTCTTTTCATCTCTGTTTCTTGCCTCGCCGAAGATTGACTATGTTTATAATTCGTCTTTCTTGTGTAGGGGAACAATCTCCGGGGTAAAGAATTCAACTTGACATTGCACTGGCACGTAATGCCCAAGACGGGAAAAATGTTTGCTGACAAGATAGTCATGTCTGGATATCGCTTGCCACAGGAATATAGATAGGTTTTATTGTGTTGTGTATCTTGTTTCTGTAGCTTTAGCCTCTCCTAACTAGAGGATATAAAAGGTTATCGAAATTAGAGACTTAGAAGAAACAGAGAAGGCTTTACTTCTGATAAGAAAATTAAAAGAGATTTGCTCAGATTTTTGGATTCAGTAAACTTGGTTACTAATTCTTGCCTTGGAGTAGTACACTGTCTTGCAGTCCATAGCCTTTATAATCCCCAGGGCACCCCCAACATTTGGATTTGGACTGGAAGCCACTTGTTTGTTAACAAAAATTGTTTTACAGTATCATAATGTTATAATTACTTACAAGATGTCAGATGAAAACCCATGATCCTGAAGAATCTTGATTTTCATATAAATTTTAAAGAAGCAAGTTTATTCCCAGTGTCAAATCAAATCAATACACCCCCCAGTGCAAAAGTTGCCCTTTCAAATAATAAAAAACTATTCCTATTGGGGAATATTAATATGTAGTCAGTAGTCTTGATTTGCATCTTTCTATTTGCCATATAAATTAAAACATAGGATATTATAATTGGCCTCTGCATTTGAAAGAGACTTGTTTTGTCAACAAACATTCTTTCACAGTTTCATAAGTTAAATTTACTTATATAATGTCAGGTGAAAACCCATGATCCTGAAGAATCTTGATTTTCATTTAAGTTTTCAAGAGGCAAGTTCTGTTGCAAACTTGCAATTCATAAATAGGCCAGTTCATGCCCAGTATCAAATCAAATCAAATCACCACATTGCAAAACTTGTCCATTTGTCCTTGATCAAAAGCTATTGGGTAATATTAATATTTGAATTGCATCTTTCTATTTTCCAAACCAATTAAAACCGACCTCTGCATCTCTCTTTTTTCTTTTTTCTTTTTGGTGTCAATATCTCAATTTTTTTTTTCTTCGAGTGCAAGGAATGTTATGTGATAATGTGAAATTAAGTGGTTTCCATATTTTTCCTTATTCTTTATGGAAAGTAAACATTAAATGGGGAAGATTGCCAAACTCTCCATTCTTGATCATAGATTAGAATCTATATAATATCACACTAGTTAGCCAATCGAAGGTGAATCATATGACTACTACTACAACTAGCATGGCGGGTTCTTCTGTTCCAAGACGACCAAGAACAAGAGAAACATCACACAAGCTGAAACCAGTTGTCCTTGCTCTCGAAGCCCCCAACAAATACAATGCCACCAACAAGGGCAAGAAGGCCCACAACAAAAGCCTTACACCAACACTCTCAGTCTCACAACCCAGAAGAATGAAGAGACAGCACCAAATGATATTGAACCCAAGGTTCAAAAAAGTATGTGCTTCGGACCCAGATGCCACTGAGTCTTCGAGAGACGAAGAATTGAATCTAGCAGTTGATAGAAGTAGAAAAGTTGATCATGATGAGTCAATGACCAACAAAAACATAGCTGTTTTCGAGGTGCCTGGTCCCATTCCTAACTTTCAAGAATTCTTGATATTAGATGCCAGTGATACTTTGCTTACTTTCTTTGAAGGGTTGTCCGATATCGATGAGTATGAGCTGGATTGAGGAGGAGGTTTTGGATTTAGAGTGAAACAGTGTACAAGTTTGGACCTTGTATGGGAAATTTTTGGCTATGATTGTATTTAAATCAAGAAATAATTGTGTTAGTTTTACTATTTCTTCTGGTTTAATAGTCCAGTATTGTTGGTAGCCACACAATATTGTGTTCTTTTTCTCTTTTTTTTGGCCAGGAACCACACAGTATTGTGTTAATTGTTAACCAAGCACTTCTTGTTGTCTCTGTCTTTTTTTGTTTTTGTTTGTGTAATTACATGTTTTCTTGCAAAGCCAAGGACAATGCGTAAAATTGTAGAAGGACCTCAATGTTTGATTTAATAGTGAACATGTTGGGTTTAGTAAGCAAAATAGTAAGTCCTTTTAGAAATTTTATTAAAAACACTGATATTGGTGGGCCGACCATGGCCCAACCAAACCAACAAGAAATCAGCCCAATATTCCCAAATAACATTAAGAAAAAACACGTAATCGGTAATTCTATTTCTACCCAAGGAATATGATAATGCAAACATCCAAACGAGCGATAAAGAGGCTCAATACTCCATAGTAGTAAGCTTCAAAGACCCGTCAAATCGTTCCAGAGTTCTCCTACTTCTCTCTCTTCGCTGACAGAGAAATCAAAGGTACCAAACCCTGAAATCTCTTGGATGTACATTGTGTATCCACACTTACATGTACGTGCATATGAACAATTGTTGTATCAAATCAAAATTATTGAATTCGATGTACTTTCCGTTTAGTTGCTGAGGAATTGTGAGAGAATATGAGAAATTAGATGCTTTCATTATACAATTACGACTAATTGGAACCCAAGAAAAAAAAAAAATCCACTGAAATTGGACTTAACGGGATGAGGATTACTTAGCTCAACTAAGTTTTGTATCATTGCTTATTAGCTTAACTTTCAGCTCCGATTGTTTGCTTTACATTGGCTGCGTTTTGATGTTAATGTGATATTTGATAACTGGGCACAAAGTTAGCTGAAAACAGTAAGGTGTGTATAATTGAAAACTTCCTTTTCCTTTTCCTTTGTTTTTTTTTTAATGAAACAAAACAGTTAGTAAATGCAATTTTTCTCTCAGATACTATCTTGGTTGATCTCTAATTGGAATTTGATCTCTAGTACAAAGGATTGCAGTAATATGACTAGGTTGACCGATGTTTAACTAATCAATTAAACTGTATGTGATTCCCTGAAGAGGGGGTGGCAAGGAGTGGGGGTCGGTTTTTCATGGTTATGGTAACATTTCATTATTGCAGGGAAGTAATGGGCAGCCAAAACCCAACAAGTGGTGATCGCTCAAGGACAAATTGGACCCCAGCAATGGAACGCTATTTTATTGATCTTATGTTAGATCAGGTGCATAGGGGAAATAGGATGGGTCATACATTCAACAAACAAGCTTGGAATGACATGTTGGTCATGTTCAACGCCAATTTTGGGTCTCCATATGATGTAAATATCTTGAAAAGTCGTTACACTAACATGTGGAAGCAATTCAACGACATAAAAAATCTTCTTGATCAGAATGGATTTTCTTGGGATAACACTCGGAAAATGGTGATTGCTGATAGATATGCTTGGAATGCCTACGTCAAGGTGCCTTACTTAATATCTATGTACTTCTAAATATATTCCATTTTTGTGAAAGTTAATTGAAATGTATTGCATGCAGGCTCATCCAGATGCACAATCCTACAAGAACAAAGCGTTGGTGAACTTCAACGATTTGTGTTTGATATATGCACATACGAAGGCAGATGGAAGATACAGCCTTTCAAGTCATGATATAGATTACGATGATGACATTCAAGGAATGAATCTTGGTGCGTCTCTAAATCCTTTTAATGACCTACAGAAATGATACCTTTTATCATACTCATTAAAATATGTCAAGTTGGTTTTAAATCAGGGACATAAAAAAGTCTCCCCAATGTAACTGATTATGAAAATTCAAAAGATAGATGGAAGTCTACTCTCTCTAGTAACTTAATAGATTTAAAAAGTTAAATGCCATTCCATAATTTCTCAGAATTGCATAGAGCTAATGTCTCTTTAGCCCATCTTTAGGTAGTCAACCATAATTTTCTGTTCACATGCATAAGTAAATCCTAAAAGTTCAATTAAATTCTTAAATGATTTGTTTTCAGTTCTTTTGCAAACTTGTCCTCTCTGTGGCTGGAATGAGCTCAAGATGCTTGGATAAAAGGAATAGTAAATTTTTCCTTCATTTTTTTCCCATTAAGTGCGACCAGAAAGTCACAGCAAACTAACCAATTATGAACTTATTGCCGAAGAATGGGTTTTAGTATATCATTACCCTCTTAGCTAATAATATTGCATATTCACAGGCATTATCTGTTCTTAGTGAACAAAATTTTCGTTCACATATTTTAACAACAACAGTGCCTTCTCTCAATTATTTGGGGTCAGCTGCAAGAATTTTCCTTCATTCAATTCTGTCCTGGGCCATATTTTAATCTACTTATTTATTTCTTATAAAGATGTTGGAATGAATAGCTTTGTCCCTACAAGTAAAGTGCGACCAAAATCAGATTGGAAACCAGCCATGGACCGATTTTTTGTGAAGCTTATGCTGGACCAACTGAAGAAGGGAAACCAGATCAATGCTACATTCAAGAAACAAGCTTGGAAAGACATGGTCACCTTGTTCAACACAAAATTTGGTTCTCAATATGGAACAAGTTTCTTGAAACGCCGCTATAAGAAATTGTTGAAGTACTATACTGATGTCAGGAGTATCCTTGCAAGAACAGGATTTTATTGGGATGGACAACGACAAATGATAGTAGCTGATGATGATATTTGGAATAACTACATCCAGGTATATTGTTACAATCTATTTGATAGCATTCAGTTTTATACATATTTACACTTCTCTTTGCTGATGTAGGCACTTCCAGATGCACGACTATATAGGAAGAAGCCCTTACTGAACTATCAAGATTTGAACTTGATATATGGAAATGCAATTAGCAATGGGCTTCCTGCTCATTTGCATCAAGGTACAAATTTTGAAGATGACATCTTATAGTACAGTTGGAGAGGTTAATATTTAATTTAATTCACCAAGTCCAGAAACAAAAACCTGTTTAACATTTTGGATTTGTAGTATGTGTTCAAGTTTCCATAACACCATACTATAATATATGTTTGATTATTTCTATAAGTGGGTTTTATTATTCATGTAGATGAAGAGAGGGAGGACCACTCTTTTTCTGGTAATGGTCATTCAGCTTACTTCGAGGATCGTGACAGTGAAGGCCAAGATTTAATGATAGGTGTGTTTCTTGTTCAGCTATGAACTTTAAAATAATCTTGCTGGATCTTCCTAAGAGTATATATCAAGTTATGATATCTGAAGATAGTAAAATGAGTACAAATGCCTCCTACACAAGCTTGAGTTAGTAAGATAATATAAACTGCTTGTGTATCATTATTATGCACTCTCTTTCTTTACTAGTAAACCATCATTCCACCATTTTGACAAATTTTTGGAGAGTCCAATTTTCATATGGACTAATCATCTTCTTATGTAACTTTCTTTGTTGGTATAATTCATTAATTTACACAAATTCTTATCTGTTGAGAATATGGATTTATACTTTTGAACTCTTGCAGAGATTTCCTGATAATTTTCAGTAATACACTCTAAAATTATTATCACCAATTTTCCATTAGAAATGTTTCCGTGATCTGTTCATTATCATTTTCCATATTCAGGTCTTCCAAAATTCATATAACTCTCTCAATTCAAAATTCCACAATGTCTAGAGTGAACATAGCCTAGACTAGGATGGGTACAAAACCTGTAAATAACTTATGCCTGTTTGCAGGCATGTCTTAAATAGTGATTACTGTTGCATTTACTTACAATATTTTGGTGGATAGAAGGAGAAGACATTCAGAGCCATGTAAATGATGAATGTTTGAGGATAAATTGGACTCCTTCAATGGACCGTTATCTCATTGACCTTATGTTGAAGCAACTGCAGAGAGTGAATAAAATTGATTACTCTTTTGACAACCAAGCATGGGTAGATGTTCTTGTATTGTTCAATGAGAGATTTGGGTTACAACATGAAAAAGATCTTCTGAGGAGTCGCTACAAAAATTTAGAGAAGCAATACCATGATATACATGTATTGCTTGACCAGAGAGGATTTTGGTGGGATGAAATAGAGCAAATGGTCACAGCATATGATGATGTTTGGGATGCTTATATTAAGGTGCATTACCTATCCATTTGAGTCTTAATCTTCAGTTTTTATAAGTACTAAGATATGGAATCTGTAGGAACACCCAGATGTGGAATCATACAGAACCACTTCGAATCCAAACTATAATGATTTGTGCTTGATTTATGGAATTTTAAATTCTGATGAAAGGCACAACCAATCAGGTCAATCCTTGGGATGTAACGGAGGTGGTGAGTTTTTATTTTGATAAGTCCCCCCTTCTCCCGCTCTTAAGCTTTTGGAGAACTGAAATTTTCCTTATACATGCATTGATTTCTTTTTTCTTTTCTCTAATTTCTAAAGCAGCCAAATATAACAATAGCTATCACAGGAGAACTGATTGGACACCTCCAATGGACCGGTATTTCATTGATCTAATGTTAGAGCAAGTTCGCAATGGAACTATGGTTAACCATCAATTCAGAAAACTAGCCTGGACGGATATGGTTGCTAAGTTCAGTGCAGAATTTGGTTCCCAGCATGACAAAGATGTCTTGAAAAGTCGTTTTTTAAATTTGAGGAAACGATTCAATGATATGAAAACTCTACTTGACCAGACTGTGTTTGCTTGGGATGAAATGCAACAGATGGTAACTGCTGATGATGATGTTTGGGATGCTTATGTCAAGGTGCTTCTTTTTGTTGAATTGTTGAATTCATAATTTGTATGTATATAGCAGGCTTGCAGCTCACATGTAATTTGTGCAGGAGCACCCTGATGCACGATCATACCGCAATAGAACTCTGCCAAATTTCAATGATTTGTACTTGATATATGGACATGCAAACAAACTTAAAAGGGAAAGTTTTTCAAATCACTCTATGGATGCCAAGGATGATGATCTGGGAGTTAATGTCGGTGGGTGCCCCTCCTCTCTATCTCTCTCTCTCTCTCTCTCTCTAACTGATAAGGGCAGGTTATGAAAATACTATAGCTTTATTCCACTCTACTCTCTATGAATTATTGTAATGGAATGAATTTATTTCAAATAAATTTAAAGAGATTGATTTTGTTAAAACGATAAATGTTTTGGATTATTCTATGACCTCAAGTACATCCTATATATGGTTTCTCTTCTAATTATAGTTATTGAGACATTGTAGCTGAAGAAAATGACCAATCCCCTACTTATATCGATCCTTCAAGGATACGTTGGACAAAGTCAATGGATCGTTATTTTATTAACCTCATGTTAGAGCAGCTGCATAAAGGGAATAAAACTGGTTTTACATTCAATGAGTAAGCTTGGGCCTGGATGATTGTGTCATTCAATAAAAAATTTGGACTTTATTGTGACAAAGATGTTCTGAAAAATCAGTTTCTCAGCTTGATGAAAGACTATAAGGATGTCAGAAATCTTCTCAATCGCAACTGTTTTGCAGGGGATGAAGTTCAGGAAACAATAACTGCTGAAGCTGATGCATGGGAAGCTTATATTAAGGTGCGTGTCTTTCTCACTAATTGCTGCGTAGGACAAAAGGAGTTTCCCTAATTTTTACTAATTACTGCCCCACAACATTTAATGGAGGATTAATATTATTTGTATGCATGTTTTGTGTGTGTGTATGTGTGTGTTTGCACAAAGTGAACATCTTTGGGGGCTCGGAAAACACCTATCCAGTTGGTGACATGTGTAGCTTTCATATTTATATGTTATTTTTGCAGGAGCAACCGTATCCAATTGCATGTGGAAATAGGATCTTTGACAGTTACAATGATTTGAGTATGATATATGGTAATGAAGTCCCTGAGGGAGGATCAAGTTCTTCAGGTATGGAAATGGAAAAAATGGGGATCGATTTGATTATTGGTGACTTGCAATCCCCAGCCATGGAGTATGAAATACCTGATCAGCAAAAAAAGCGAAAACCGGCAGCTTCGTCCAACTCAGCTAGTAAAAAAGTTCAAAGAATCATCAAGGAGGAGATACAAGAAACCTTGGATGAGAAACCACATTTGGTAAAAGGGTTGGTCAGCAATGGAGAGGATAAAGACTACTGCTCAATAGAACGCATTGTTGCTGCACTTGAAACTGTACCTGACATGAATGATGAGCTTTTCTTGGAAGCTTGTCAAATTCTAGAAGATGATAGGAAAGCTAAGATGTTTGTGGCCATGGATGTAACAGCTCGAGGGAAATGGTTATTTAGAAAACTTCGCCGGTAGCCTGTCCATTTGGCTTGTTAATTAAAGTATAATTTTGGTATGCTATCCTTGTGTTTTTCGTTTATGTAAATCAGAAATAATATATCAATGCAGAGACGCTTTGCCTCTTTCAGATGATGTAATGCCTAATTTATACAGTATATCAGTGATTTTGAGGTAAATGTATATTCAATTCAGTAGTAGTCATGTTAGTACTTTGAAGCAACAATTAAATCAATACTTAACTTACAGGGCCTCAATTTTTTATTTTTTACCGCTTACAGGGCCCCAAGTTAAATAGTAATTAATAGTACCACTTGTATTTCTGAAAAAATAAGGAAAACAAATTTACCCTTGACAAGAAAAAAAAAAAAAAATCTGTTTTTGTTCTCTCTCTCTCTCTCTCCCCTATATTTTTTACAGTGGAATATGATTAAAGCATAATTCAGGAGTTTTTCTGTCCAATGTAATTATGTAACCCAAAAAAGTTAAGAATTGAAGCCGAGTCCATTTTTGCTCACCTAGTCATGGTGATTGGTGGTGATAATGCTGACAATGATGAGCAAAAATGAATCCATCTGGAGCCTACCTGTGAACTGTGAACTGTGAAAGAGCCTAAAGATCAACTGACCAAAGAGGAGAATCAAATAAAAAAGAGAGCCAAATAATATAAACAAAATCAAACAGACAGGTGCTCCTCTTAAAACACAGGAGAGACAGACGCACAGTGGGCGCTAAATAGAGAAAAGAGCGATCTTTTTGGTAATGGCATGGCCATCTCGTTCTCCTCTTTCAGAACTTGCACTCTCTCACTAACACTCCTCGCTACCTTCCTCTTCTTCCTCCTCTTCACAACCCCAAACTCACATTCCCCAAACTACCCCTCCATATTCTCCATAACCCACCATAGGTCCCTCCTCGCCACCCCAACAACAACCACAACCAACCCACCTTGCTCCTCCACCTCCATAACCCACTCCAATGGCCTCTTCAACTACTTGTACCTCCACTTTTGCCTCTTCAGCCAAAACCCATTCTTATCTCTCTCTTTCCTCTCTCTCATTCTCCTCCTCCTCTTCTACATCCTCATCAAGACCGCACAGGATCACTTCTCTCTGGTCACCACAAAGCTCACTTTTTCCCTCAATTTAACGCCGAGCATGGCGGCCGTCACGCTCTTAGCGCTCGGCAACGGAGCTCCCGACGTGTTCGCATCGGTTGCGGCAGTCCGCAGCGGCCATTACAGAACCGGGTTCGGCGCAATTCTCTCGGCCGGCACGTTTGTCTCGGCGTTTGTCGTCGGATTCGTGGCGATTTACGCCGCACCCTTTTCTCTGAATCCTGCACCGTTTGTGAGGGACGTGTTGTTTTATCTGATTGCAGCGTTGTTCTTGTTCTATGTGTATCTCAGTGCCGAGATTTTTCTGTGGCAGGCTGTTGGGTTTGTTGGGTTTTACTTGTTTTTTGTTGGGTTGGTGTTTTGGATGGACTTGGGATTGGCTGGAGGGGTAAAGAAGAGTAGGGTTCAGGTGGGTTTGGTTGGAGAAAGTGAATTTCAGAGGGATTTTGTTGCACCAGATTGCGAGATCGGAAGAGTTTCGGACAATTCAGAGGATGGGAAGCCTCGTTTCGGGTTCCGGCGAGCTCTTAGAATGGTAAGTTTGAGAAAAATTTGTGTTTTTTCTTGACAAGTTCTAGGTATATTGTGTGTTCTATACATGTGTGTATCTGTGTGTACATATGGTTTTCATTTCAATGCAATGCTCTCAGAGGTGGCCTTAGTGTCAATATTTGTTAAATGTTTTTGAGCATTAGATCAGACTCTTTCCCCCTTGTATGTTTGTTGGTAACATAATGCTCTAAAAACAATACTTGACAGTGGATGAAAATGTGTGTTGTGTTGAATGATATTTATATAGCTTGCTAATTAGCTCAGCACTTAAAATTTCTATGTTCTCATGGTTTCATTTCCAAGTATTTCCCATTTTGAACAAATGGTTTGGGTAGCAGAATGCAGGTGAAAGTTGTCATGGATTTCTTTTTCAGTAGCATATAACAGTTGAGAATATCTCCTGAATGGGAATAGTTATAAGGTTCTTGTAATTATAGGTGTGACACAATTTGGAGTTTGAGTTTGGGCTCGCAATTAAGCTGATGTTACTATTTTGGGATCACGAACTGTTCATGGTACTTTCTCTTTGAATTTTTAATGACACCATCACTCGGCTAAATTGTGTCATCACTCTATTATACTTGATGAAGCTTCGTCTGCGTGGAATTGCGAAATTGAATGACATTGAAATTAGAGTACCTTTATTTGGAAGACTATTCCAGAATAATGAGAATTGAATTTGAAATTCTGATTTTACCATAAAATCTTGTTTTACTTATGCCTGGTGTGCCTAAAATCCTGGAGATGAGCATTTTACAAAATGGAAGCGGTTGCAACAGCTGTTGTACTTGCTCATTAGTTTAGTTGAATGAAATGTAAGAGACTGGAAACAACACTGATGTTTCTTCTACCGTTATGTAGCATATTTATCTGGCTGAACTAGGTGTGTGAACTCGGTTTGGGTATCATATTGATGTCCAGGTGTGCTCACTGTTTTAATTTTTCTCATTCCGATCAGATCGAGCAATCATCAAATCTGCCTTGCCTTATTCCAGAAAATTGCTGAATAAATTGTTTGAGCCTCTGAATTAGTGAAACTTTTGGACATAAAAAGTGAGGAGTGGAGAAATTAGAGTTGAGTTCATTTATATAATCAATGCTGATGCAGGAAAGTAGAAAAAATTGTTCTTTGAACAAGAATAACTTGAATGAGGGCATACTTCATTCTGAAGGTTGAAATGTGCAAGATATGAAAAGTTAAAAAACCTGACGTGTGATACAAATTGTAGAAGCATCTGCTCAAATAGTTTCATGGTGACTTGGGGATAAACTGCATATATCATTTTGAAATCTCTTAAAATCTTCTTGAACTGGGAGAAAGCATGAAACTTTACATTCTGATTGAGCTCAATTTGCCTCTTTTTAAAATTGCACTAATTAACTCTCTTTATTTCATATGCAGATCTCAAAAACATGGGAGCTTCCAGTCTCATTTCTTCTGAAGCTCACAATTCCCCAAACTGCACCTTCTGAATGGAGCAGATTCTACACATCAGCCAATATTGCGCTTTGCCCTCTAGCACTTCTATATGCTTGCAACTCGTTCATGTCATTCAATCATCCCGTTGTTTTTCTCCTTTCCAACACCCATCTTCCCCTATGGTTTGTAGTACTCTTGGCAAGCTCCTCTCTTGCACTTCTTCATTTTATAATAGAGAAAGAGCCCCCAAAAATTGAGCAAATGCCTGTATTGCTTATAGCATTTGTTATGAGTGTCTTCTGGATATCCACAACTGCTGGAGAATTGCTGAACTGCCTTGCTGCACTTGGAGCACTTCTGGAGTTGCCACCTTCACTTCTTGGGCTTACGGTTCTTGCATGGGGAAATTCAGTTGGAGATCTTGTTGCTGATGTTGCAGTTGCCAAGGCAGGCCACCCTGCAATGGCCATGGCTGGGTGTTTTGCTGGGCCAATGTTTAACATGCTTGTTGGGCTCGGAACAGCTTTGGTGATTCAGACATCCAATGTTTATCCGGAAGCATACGTGCTTCAGTTCCATGTAGGTATTGTGATCGCATTTGTATTCTTGCTTCTGAGCCTGATGGGGTCTCTCTTGGTGATTACATGGTGCAGATTCCGGGTGCCTAGGTTCTGGGGATTCTGTCTTGTTGGTCTCTATGTTATTTTTATGGCAGTTAGCTTACTTATTGCCAAGTTTTCAGGGTGATTCCTTACCCATTAAGATTGTGTCTATCATCAACAAATCCAAGCAACAGGGGATATATGGAGCTACTATATGTTATCTCAGCTTGGTCATGCCAACTATATACAAGCATCATTAATTGATTATTTAAGAAGTCATGGATCAAGAAATACATTGCATTTTGAAGAATTAGCCACCCTCCTCTTCCAGATGAAAGGGATATGTAGCTTACAGGCTGAATTGTTTTTTCTGTTTCAACACTGGGTAGATGAAATTCTTTTAGACTACTAGAATTGTTAAAATAATCTTCTTGTAATTGGAATTTTATACTCATTACTTGACTCAAATATTATATTTCTGCTGGCATGTATGATTTGGGCAGTGCCCCTTCTCTTCTAGTGCCACTTCCCCAAATGGCAATGACAATTTATCGCTTAAAAAAAGAAAAAAGAAAAAAGAAAAACTGTTATGGTTGATGGACCTGAATTCAAACACCAAACATCAAACACCAAAAAGTCCAAAACTCACATCTAGTCTTGAAGTTACACAAATTTCTCAACATTCCTCATTAGAATGTTATTGAATTAGGATATCAAAGTTGGGAGTAGGCCACTTGGGTTTTCGATTAAAACTCAAGTGGTCCATTTGGGTTTTCTCTTTCTTGTTGGGAGATGGGGTTGTTAACTGTTAAGTTGTCCATGAGGGTCATTATCAACATCAACATTAAAATTATGAATCAAAATTAAAAATATAAATAGTATTAATCATATTATTGGGACAATTGATTTTTGGTTTATGAAACCAATCTTCATATGTGTTGACTTCTTATAATTTACTTTATAAGAAAGTAGGAACTTCATGACTACAAAAGGGCAGTTTCACAAGTATACTAAAAAACTACTTTTATTTTTTATTTTCTATTTTCTATGGCATATCTACTTCTTCTTCGATTCATAGCATTTTCACACATCAAAATAGAAACCAATTTAAAAGAAAACCCACCAACCAATATAAAGTCCTAAATCATGTATTTTGCAGGCCATGAGTTAACAGTTTTTAAAATAGATTAAAGTTACATATAGAAGCATGAGTTAAGTTTATCTCAACATTTGGTTATTAAATTATCAATACTCTAGTACTAGTAATTCAATCCAAATCAAACTTGTACATTCTAAAATAATAATTCAGTCTAATCCAAACTCTTTTAATTAACAACTCCTTTTATCACAATACATCTTTAAAAACAAAACTCAATAGATCTGGTATGAAGGTAAGATTTGAGTTCCACACTGTATTTAATTTTACTTATTTCAATCATTCTTATGTATTATAAATTCTATAATAATTAGAAGTGTCTTAAATTTATAATTAAAAATAGAAATCATAATCATCTGTTAGACTGTTACAAATCCAAGTATAATTAATATTACAAATTAAGAATTATTAAAAACGTTACAAATTTATAAAGGTTAATTGACTTTAAATACCAAATTTCAATATGCAAAACTGATTTTCTAAAAAAGTATTGAAACTAGATACTTAATCCTAAATTTCTAAATTTATAATACAAGACTAAAATAAAAATTGAGTGAAAAAGTGGAGAAAAAGCAATCCAAAAAAGGAAAAAGCAATCCAAAAGAAGGAAAAAGCAATCAATGATCAGGATCCAACAAGTTATCATAGTTCCAAAACGTGTGATGTTCTCCAGACACCCCTACGGAAATTGTCCTGCACCTACAGTAAATATCAACTTCCACAAAGGGCAAAACCGTCAGAAAGAAAAACTCCCATAAAATTTCAAGGTTCTGACAATGTTGAGTCAGAATCGAACACTCGCTCGCTTTGTTTCTTTTAGGTTTGTATGCGACCCTTAATCATTACGAAAAAAAGAAAAAAGTTTTCGTTTTCAAAAAAAAGAAAAGAAACCAACCAAGTCTCTGGTTGCAAAGCCAAAATTCTACCCCAGAAAACTGGATCTTTCCCTGTATGAAAGTTTTCTAATACGAGAAAAAAAAAAAATGAATAAAACTTCCAAACCCAATAGTTCTCTCATTGCCCAGATGGATCTTTCTTTATTTTTCTGAGAGAAATTTGCTTTCCTTTTCAGGTATTCAATCAATCTTGCTTAGCTGAGCACCACCTGTTTGGAAAAGGTACCAAAATACGCACACACACACTCTTTCTTTAGATATATCTGTGTTTATGTGTGTTTTTGCTATTGTGTGGTGGCTTGGTCTTAGGATTGTCAAATTGGTAATCTTTGGTCTCTTACTATATAACATTTTGATTTTCTGATATGGGTTTTTTCATTCTTTTTTTATGTTGTTTGTTTGAGATCAATTTTGGTTTTGTTATTGGCTATAATTCTGTTTTTCTTAATTGAATGATCATGCTTGAAGCGTTGTTGCTGGAATTTTATTTGTTAATTGTTTTATAATAATATTATTCTCCTTTTCTGTGTTTTTACTCTTTCTTATTCTTTCACCTTTACTCTTTCTTTTTCTTTCTTTTTTTCTGTTCTTGTTTTTTTTCTTTGTTCTTAACATATTATTAAGCTGGATGGTAGAATAATTTCTAAAATAAAACTAAGTATTATTTTACCGTTAGGCAGAATGGTAGATACTATTTTGACTAGTACCCAGATGGTGGGATTTAAATCTAGTTGATTTGCTGAAGATGTTTAGTTGTGGGGGATAGCATTTAGACCCTTCATTCAGTGAATTGATGAGTTCGGCAGCTTGAAGGCTATGCCTACTCATTCTTACACTTGTTTAGTGTATACATTACACATGGAGAGATTTGAATGAATGAATATTCTGTGATCATATAAAGAAGGGAAAATAAAAAAGAAAGAACAAGAAGAAATTTCAAATGACCGTTTAGATTTATTATGTGCCACGAAACAAATGGATTGGTCTTTATTTGCAATTTCATTGTGTAAAAAGGTGATCCTTTGATATTTGAGGAGTATATAGTAGGTTTCTAAAGCATATTTGTTTTCTGGTGTTTACTTTAATCAGGATGGAACAGCAAGGGCATGGCCAACCCCAATCAATGGGGATGGTAGGTAGTGGAGCTCAATTGACATATGGTACCAACCCGTATCAGCATACTCAAATGGTTGGGAGCCCAAATCCTGGGTCAGTTGGCACACCAGTCGGAGCCATTCAATCTACTAGTCAATCTGCTGGAGCTCAGCTTGCACAGCACCAACTTGCTTATCAGCATATCCACCAGCAGCAACAGCAACAACTTCAGCAACAGCTGCAAACTTTTTGGGCAAATCAGTATCAAGAAATTGAGAAGGTATCTGATTTCAAGAACCATAGCCTTCCCTTAGCAAGGATCAAGAAGATTATGAAGGCTGATGAGGATGTAAGAATGATATCAGCTGAGGCACCTGTAATATTTGCCAGGGCATGTGAAATGTTCATCTTGGAATTGACCTTGCGATCTTGGAATCACACAGAAGAGAATAAACGGAGGACGCTTCAGAAGAATGACATTGCAGCTGCAATCACCAGGACTGATATCTTTGATTTCTTGGTTGACATTGTGCCAAGAGAGGATCTGAAAGATGAAGTCCTTGCTTCAATTCCAAGGGGAACAGTTCCTGTTGGGGGGCCTGCTGATGCACTTCCATACTGCTATATGCCACCACAGCATGCGCCTCAGGTTGGGGCGCCTGGGATGATCATGGGTAAGCCTATGATGGACCCGGCTATGTATGCTCAACAGTCTCACCCCTACATGGGTCAGCAAATGTGGCCACAGGTGCCAGACCAGCAGCAGTCACCATCAGATCATTAGTGGCTGCACCATGGAAGTGAAGAAGTGTAAGTTGCTTCATTTTTGTTTTGCCCGGCTTGTGACTGAAAGCTGAGAAAGCAAAGTGGTGATTTGAACATGTTAAACAAAACTCTGGTTTTGTAATTATAATGCAATTTCTTACCTTTTATGCTCAAAATCTAGTTTCTTTCCTCTCGTAGACTCTTCACTATAAAACCATATGGTTGGTGACAGTGCAGGTTGTGAACTGATTTTTCTTTACTCCCTTTTATTAAAAAAAAAATGATTATGAAATATACCTACCGTTTTCACTGCTTTAGCAAGTATTTATTGATAATTTTCTTGTCATGTGATAAGAACCTGTATGTTGTAATGCAACTATTGTTTCACTTGTTGACTATTTTTGTTGCGTACTTGGGTAGTTTGAGTTTAGCCATTTGTTAAATTTTGATGCTTTTTTTTTCTTTCCTTTGTTGCTTGTCAAAATTTGTTTCAATTTATTGAGTTGTAGTTCATAACTTCATATAGAGATTCTCCTCGTGGTTTGATCTATTTGGCATTTCATGTTCTTTTTGAATTCAGATATGTTCAAGCGAAAGGCTTAATCATTGTTACCTCCTGAATCCATACCTGTCTTGCAAGGACTGTGTATTCCTTTTGTTGTAGTCCGATTTTCACGTACACTGTCGATTGAGTAGTTATCAATAAAACATCCTGTGAATTTTAAGCAGAAGCAATAGGGAGACATTTGGTGAATACTGAATAGTAATGGCCAGGTATCACCCAAGTTTGAATTTGATGTCCAAATCGGACCACGTCCACAAGTACTAACATAACCATCACTGACGCAATAAAGTTACTTTCTTTTATATAACAAACCAAAAAAATTATATGGGCTCCCATCTCCTTGAAGGCTTGCAATTTCATTCAATCTTTCTCATGATGTCAAAATGTCAAGACTAAAGCAAACAATTGGAATTATTATGCTTTTTAAATTAGACTAAATTAGATCTTCCTTTTTTTTTTGGTCGATAATTTGATGAAATAAATGGGCCTTCCGCTGGGCTCAAGATGGAGTTGGGCTGTGTGGGCTGTGTACCTGCTCAGTCCTTTTGTTTTGGGCTTCGGGCCGCCAGTGGTTTCGATTCACGATACTTACAGTGCGCCTCTGACCTACACGTGGCAGGAGCCTTTAAAACGCACCTCACTGGTCTTCCCTAGTAAGTCAAGAGCAAGCAAAAGGCAAACGCAGAAATCCCAAGGAACTCTCCGCTGCGACGCCATTTCTTACTTCTCCGACCACTCTCCGATGGATTCTTCGGCTCCGAATAGGTATATAACACGCACCACTGCATTGACCACGTACATACACCGTCTTTATATATATATCTCTCTGTATATATAAATTCTACAGATATAAAGTTGAATATTTTACAGAACTGCTTTCAGTTAAATCTTAGATTATTTTTGGGAGTCAGATTGGAAATTGCGTGTATATTCATATATATGTATTCTTATATTAATGGCTGTTACATTATATTTTTAACTTTTTTATTATATTGGAAATGGACTTATATATTTGCATGCTGATGTTTTTGGCTATAGCTATATATGAAATTGACAATATAAAGTTGTCCCTCTTTATGTTGATGTGTGTAGAGCAATTTTCCATGAAATATGTAGAAGTAAAAGGATTAAGAAAGATAAATATCTGTTTGGTTAAATTTTTTCTTGAATTGATGGATTTTGTGGATTAAATTGATGCTAAGAGGTAAGTTTTGGTTTGGAAGGTATATTTTGGAAACTGTTTCTTCTAAACTTTTATGCCTATAACAGCATGTTTTCAAGGAATGTTCGTGTTCTCGGCAGGAACAAAAGTGATTTTGTTTCTAGGATTATGAAATGGGAGTGAATTTTATAGATATAATGGTTTTAGGTCTTGATTGAAAGGAAAGAAATGAAGTCATTCTAGTTGTAATACTGAACAAACCACAATTATTTTTAGAAAAAGAAATGAAATGGAACAAATTATGAGGAAAACAAAATTTAAGTTTAACAAACATCTCTGTATGAATATAGTGCCTTCATGGAAAGTCAGAATTTTCTTTTTCTTTTTTGAAAGAGTTTTCTTTTTAATGCTACATCTTCTGATAGACTTTATGGTACGGTGGTATCATCTTTTCATGTTGTGATAAACCTGAGGTCTTCTAGCAGGTTAGATCCTCAGCAACCCATTTATAATGTGGCACCTCTCAGAAGCATGCCATATATCGGTCCACCTACAATGCATCCACCTTCAACTATGCCAACAAAAGACTCTGACGCAACTGAAAAAGTGAAACCAGCTATGATATTTCTTCCTTCTCTCTCAACAAAAGAAGAGCGGGATAATATTTTGGCAACCACCAAATCAGGGGTTGCATTGACTGGAGCTGCTGCCTTGGGACAAGTGGGACCAATAGTAGGATTAGTTGACATTGGCGAGTGCAAAGAGTCATATTTATTTCGTGTCTCTGTACCAGGGGTTTCAAGGGATGAGAGTGAGTGCACTAACTTTGGGTCATTTGGTTAACTACTTAATCATTAATTCGTTATTGCTGTATTGCTAATAAGTCATTATGTTAAGATAAGAAGTTCAGTTCAGTTCTTCATGGACGAAGAGAGGCGTGTTTGTTAATTTAGCATTTTTTACTTTATATAACAATGCTTCTTGGTAATTGTGATTGAAGCCTTGGCATATTAGACTAAGTGCATACCCCTTTGATATAGGTGTGATTATCAGCCAAAAACAATTTGTTTGACATTATAGTCATGCTTGGCAAGTTGACTTCTTTTTTGATAAAACCTTCTTTTTAGGCTTTCAATAATTGGGTTATCTGTTTGTCATGAAAGTTTTGTTGCCGCTAAACTGAAACTGAATCTTCTTGCTCAACATGTTTTACATATTATTGGTCATGCTTAATTAATGAACCTGATCATTGACTTTGTGAATGCAGGTTTTAGTTGTACCATTGAAGATGATGGAGAAGTATCAATAAAAGGAATAACTACAACAGGTGAGCAAATAGTGTGCAAGGACTCCCAAGTATTTCAGATGCAAAGCCAAAATCTATGCCCACCAGGCCACTTCTCTATCTCGTTCCAGCTTCCTGGTTCAGTTGATCCTGAACAATTTATTGGATCGTTTGAGACTGATGGGATTTTCGAGGGCATTGTGAAGAAATTAAAAGATAACTAGAAGGTTTTCATCTTTGGGAGCTTGAATGCCTTGTAATGATGAAGAGGTCTGTTTTGATTGGAGTGGTGTTGGGACATAGGATGTAGACTACAAATGAATGCCTCTGAGTTTGCTGAGGATTTAGCGTGGGATAGAATACCATATATACTATACAGTATGCTTGGCCAATCCCAAGTATTGTAGTGCAGGGTTTTGTTAAGTTGTCTGTATGCTAATAAGCACTGATTTTAGAATGGGAAGCGTGTTCATAGATGGACTATGTCAAAGCCACATATAAATTATTTTCTTTGCTATTAAAGATCTTTCTACCAAGATTAAATCATGGGGAAACAGCTGATAGTTCTCTTGGAATATACCAGACGCTTGCCTTTGCTCATTTTGTGGAAACTGGTCTTTTGATGAGAAATTGCATAAATCTGTTTTAAAATAAAGCTTAATGACCCCCAAAAAAAGAAAAGAAAAAAAGAGCAAGCTTGATTTCCTTCAAAGGCCACAGTGAACATGAATAGTCGAAGCAAAGATTACCATTTGTAGTTCAAAAGGCCGGATTATCAAGGACATGGCCCATTAGGTTGGAAGATGGACTTAATCTATGATTTTATGAACCCAACTGAAAGGCTTTTTCAACCATACATAATGCAAGTCACAAGCCCAATCTCACCCAAAGGATTTTGAAAAAAGTTGCATACATCTGTTTTAAACTAAACTAAAGCAAGCTTGATCCCCTTCAATGGCCACAGTAAACATGAAATAGTCGACGCAAGCAAGATTACCATATGTAGATGAAAAGGCGAAATAAAATGGTGTAGTTGTGTTTATTTATTACAACTTTGATATATAAAGACAAACCATCGTCAGTAGAACAGCACAATCCCCAAAAAAAGACAACCTCAGACACAACAAAAAGCTCAAACCAATACCGGGCTTCGAAAGAGCTCGCGGTGAGCATGATTCAGCCTCATTTAATTACCAAAATCTTAATCAAAGTATCATCCTCTACACTAGGGAGGACAAAGATCTATGGTCCTGGCTTAATCTTTGCAATGAATCTATGTCACTTTGAATTTGTAGATATCCTTCTTTACAAACCAGCCATATATATGCACAATATTTGCTTCTTCAACCATCTCTCTACTCTCATCTTTTCAGTAAACTTTAGTATCTAGCCACATATATGCATGTAATCTCCATTTCACTATATGCATGTAGCCACATTAATTATCTACATATATTATATAAAGCTTGCATGCGTGCATGCAAGTTATATTATTTAGTACTCGATGTTATTTTCTGGACAGATTCTTTGAGAACCTGGGTGGGAAGAACAGTCCACAGGGCTTGCCCCAGCATTGTCAAAGCAAATAACAACCTCCTCAAGTTTCTGAGTTCCTCTATCATTGCCCAACAGTGACGTCCCTCCATACTTCTTGTACAAGTTCTGGCATAACAGGAAATATGCATCTTGGTCAATTGTTGGCAGGGCACATGTCCCATGCTTCACCCTCCATGGCCTGCAATTCATCAATGAAATTAGAAAAAAAAAAAGGTCAAAGCTGTCCACCTTGGACTGCTCTGCACGTCTGCACTAGTTTACAATTGCAGTTCCGCACACATTTTCCATAACAGTAATCAGTGACCATGGAACCCGTTTGAAGGCACTAGCATTACCAAAATGCAAAATTCACATTCAAGCCCATGGCAACATCAAAATGATACCACCCAAAAACAAAAATCCATGTAATCGTAAATCAAAATGAAGGAAACAAAGAATCATAGAATCATATTTCATTGTGTTTGAGAAGAAAAAGAATCTTAATGATATTTCAAAGTTAAAGGGAAGAGAAAAACAGAAAAAGAATCAGTCTTTTCTAGCTCTCTTTAGAATGCTCTTCTTGTTCTTCGTGTTTTCCATGTTACAGTCTCCATTATGGGATAACAAGCCTTAAGCTTCAATAACCATTTTTGCAATTCCTCTCTCTTAAACCCCAAACCCACCAGAACACCCCAAACAAAGACCACAAAAATACCTCTCTTCTCCCACCAATGAACCAAAGCAACCCCAGATAGACCAAAAATCAAACCGCAGCAAAGCACATTGCTCTCGACCTCGCTTCCAAGCAACAAACCCAGACCACAAAGCACCAAAATTCCATAAAACACAAACAACAATAGAAATTTTCTCTTTCTCTTATGTTTGAATCCGTCGAAGCCTCCCCCTCCAAACCCCTTCCAAATCCCCAAACCCCCTCCGTTTCCATCTCCTCCGCTAATTTCTTCAATAACAAGATCCAATGGTTGAGGCAACATCTTGAGGTTCACTGCGATAATGGGCATCAACTGGAGCAAGAATCTCGGTACTCTTGGAGACCCATTACGTCTATTTTTCTTCCTTGCGCATACGGTCGAGTTTTGGATCTGGGTTTGATGAGAAAGGGAATGCAAAACGCTGAAAATGGAAGATTTTGGTGCAAAGGTGGTGTTTTGAAACGAAATGTTTGTTTTGATAGTGGGGTTGAAGAAGCAAATAGAGGGTTTTGAGAGGACGGGTTGAAGTTGAAAGTGAAGGGTCTTTTGCATTGTATGCTTCGCTCTCTGCTATCTCAAAGATGAAGAAATAAGAGAAGGGGATGTTTTGAAAGAACCACCTTAATGATTTGAAGGTTGCTTCCCAACATCTAATATTTGTGGAGTTGCCCAAAAAGTCAAATAATTGTGGAGTTGACCGAAAACAAGTTTCGAATATTTGTTGCTTGTTATATGAGGTGTTGGCAAATTACAAAGGTGTTGGCAAACTACAAAGGTTAAAGACTCGTAGTTCAGTTATGAAATTGAATGTACACAATAAATTGTATTTGAAAATAAAATTTAGTCGGTTAAAAAAAGAATTGAAATTTAGTTTGTTAAAAAACAAAATTGAAAAAATTTTCAACGATTTTGAAAGAATAATGGTGAGTTTTTAATAGTTCCGGCGCACATTGATTGAGAGCTTCATTGGATTACAATTACGAGAGAGACCACCTTTAGTTTATGTGGAATAAACTCCTTTGGGTGATTTGGTGGTTTCACAAATGCTTCAAGTGCTAGACATGAAGTGGATGAAGGTTCCTTACCTCTGGTATGTAATCGAATGTCATGGTTGGTTAAATTTCAAAGCATCTGCTTCGATGTTTGAGTCAAGTGATTTTTTTTTTGTCCTGCATATTAATTCACATTGAGATTATCATCTCATGAAATCGTTATCTGTTGTTTGATCAAGAATAATTTGGACTGCCTTGTTCTAATTTGGTTCATCTTCGTAGGTGAGCCCTTTCTACATATGCACTTCCTAAACTCTCTGAGACTAATACTTTATTGCTTAAAGGTTAACTGCCTTTTGCTGGTCAAGCTGGTCTTTGTTAAAAGTGAAATACAACCAAACTCTCAAACCAAAGGAGACATGAACTTATTAATCCTCATGAAAGATAAGTCCTCATTCAAGCCTAAATGCATGAATTTAGAGCTTTCCACAGAAACTGGGGCCAGAGTTTAGATTCATTTGTGGATGGATTCTTTAGGCTCCTCTCCTTGTTTTGTTACCACCCAGTAAGGCAGTAACAGAAAAGTGAACAACTCATCATGGAGAGGACTTATTGGTGGCGGCTTTGGGGGTGAATTTAATGCTGAATGGTTAAGGTGATGCTGATAGAGAAATGTCAAATGTGCTTCAGGGTTTAGGTAGTGGATGAGATTGTAAGACATATATTTTCATGCTGTTGGCTTCAATATGCCCACACTATACACCTATGCTAAAAATGACATGAGATGGCAAAAGGCAACCAACCCTCTTAATGGCATAACCACTTGAGACCCAATACTTCAAGTTCAGATTGCTTATGTCCTTCATAAGAGCCAGAGCCTAAAGTTGTTTAGGGAGAATAATTCCTTTTCATCTGTTCATACTTTGAAGGAAAAATGTATAGGTCTGTCTTCCCTGGACGTGACATGCCTACCAGAAGTATGAAAAAGGTTGACACAGAATATCTTGCTCATTGTTCGGTATCTGGTGGGAGGCGTAACCAGTGTGTCATTTCTCCAGCCAATGCCAATTATGCCAGCATAGTGGCTGAAACCTTTGAGAGAAGAAATCAGAACTGGTACCTCTTTCTCTCCACTTGTGGTCTTTACTTGTATGCCAAATACTGTCCTTGTAGTCCGGATGTACGTATATTCAGGCAGTTATCAATTTTATTCTTGCAGGTATGTCCGGACAAAAGTGGCAAGTGATTTGATCATACAAGTTGGAGATTCCAACTTTCACTTGCACAAGGTATGCTCCTACACTGAAAGACATTTCTAAGATACCTAGTGTATGCATGACTTTTATAGTTATATGGAACCCACAAAATTGATGACTCCAGCAAATATCAGGATCTGTGTTTGAAATACATATCACTTTGTCAGGAAATTAGTTTACCAAGAATTGTAGTAATAGCTTTGAAATTCTGCCACCATCATTATCTGAGTATTTCCACCCTGTCTTCCCTATATTGTCTTATCCCAAACTCCTCTTTTAGAAGTTTTTGACAGCCTGTGAATATGGAATTTCTCTTAAGGCCATAACTCTGGTGTCTGCATGGCATGTCTCATATCTAAATATTTAGACTAAAAAACTGGATAGAAATTTTCAATCAAGAAAATGAGATGTCATGTCCATATTTTTTAAAGTTCCAACTTATGGTTCTCTGGTCTTCAGCTCCCAATGGTCAGGAGAAGTGGACACTTGAATAGACTGGTATTCCAGAGAAGTAATGTAGAGAGGGATCCTGGCCTCAAAATCCACATAGACAATCTTCCAGGTGGAGCAAAAATGTTTGAACTAGTAGTGAAGTTCTGTTATGGTTGGAAGGTTGATCTAACAGCTGCCAACGTTGCTCCACTATATTGTGCTGCACATTTCTTGGAAATGAGTGATGATTTCGAACAAGGAAATCTCATATCCAGAACTGAGACATTTTTAAGCTTTTTGATATTTTCATCATGGAAAGACACATTTCGAATTTTGAATAGCTGTGAACCCATTTCTTCATGGGCCAATAAGTTAAAAATCTCAAAACGAAGCGCGGAAGCCATTGCTTGGAAGGCCTGCACAAACCTTAAAGCATTTAGCTCTGAAGATGATGATATACAGTGCTTCAATGTTTCACCAACTAATGCAGGGAACTCAAATTTTGAAGATACAGTTGATAATTGGTGGTTTGAAGATGTCTCATCCCTACGAATAGATCATTTTATTGAGGTGATTCAATCCCTAAAAGGTAAAGGGATGAGAGCAGACCTTGTAGGATCATGCATAGCTCATTGGACTACTAAATGGCTTTCACGAGTCACCTCTGGACTTGAAAGTATGATGACAAAACATATGACCTGCCAATTACTAAGAGTTACAACCGAGTGCTTGATTAAGGTACTGCCTATAGAGAAGAATTCAGTTACTTGCAATTTTATACTTCACCTACTTAAGCTGGGGTTCATGACAAAATTAAACTCTGAATTATTGAATATGCTTGAAAGAAGAATAGCTTTCATGTTGGATCAATGTCGTGCTCCAGATCTCTTGGTTAAGAATTATGGAGACAGAGATGGTGTCTATGATGTTGGTCTTGTTGTAAGGGTGGTAGTTTCTTATGTTTCGATGGTATTGAGTAGTCCGACGCCGAAAATGTTTGCTGTTGGAAGGTTGGTGGATGGGTATCTTACACTGGTTGCAAGGGATGAGAACCTTAAGGTGAACAATTTCCATTCACTTGTAGAAGCATTGCCAAAGGATGCTCGGTACTGTGATGACAATCTTTATAGAGCCATTGACATGTACCTCAAGGTATACAATTTTCTTCTCTTCCAGTTTGATATCACACAGAAGCAAATGCGCTTATTTTGCAACTAAGTAGCTTATTATTTTCTTACAGGCACACCCTAACCTAACAGAAGAAGAAAGAATGAGTTTGTGTGGATCCCTGGAATTTCATAGACTGTCACAAGAAGCACGTGAGCACGTAATGAAGAATGATCGGCTGCCCCTGAAGATGACAACACAATTTATACTTCTTGAACAAGTAAATATGACAAGGTCAATGACATCTATCGGATCTACTTACCGAAGAACAAAGACTCAGGCCATTGTCAGAGTAAATAGAGGTTTAGGGAAGGGATGGATGAATTCCCAGAAGGAACTAAAGTTGATGACAAAAGAGGTAGAGACAATGAGGATGCAACTTAATGATTTGCAAATGTGTAAAATAAAGCTTCAAAAGCAACTGAAAGGATGTATTGTTTAGAAGAGAAATTTGGTCTTCATCACAAAGCTGTTGTTAGGATCTTCAGTTGTACCTTTTCTGTGACATAAGTTTGACTCCCTAATGATTCAGAACTTCTATGCCAGTGGAATAAAAATTGTCTTTATTTATTGGTTTGCATTAAGAAATTTGTATGTTATACAATATTCATCAGCACCTTGAGGCCTGAGCCATTTTAGTAAAATAATAAGGTCATGGCTGACTTCGAAGGCAGGACATTGTATGACAAACATTGACATACATAACATACCTTTTATAGTTTATTTTCTATATTCCGTAAATTTAATTCACTACCAACTTGACAAGCTTTTAGTCGTTATGGTTGAAATATAGGAGAAGGACCCTGATATGTCTATATCTGAACATTAAACTCTGTTTCCACATTATAAATTCTCAGTTTTTGTTTAAGATGGTGGCTGATGGCTATGTACTCTTATCCTCCATACCAATCACATCAAGCTTGACCTTTCATGTTCCAGTATATTTACAGGAAGGGAGGAGGCAAATTACACTGCCACCAGCTTCTTCTTTTTGTTGAAAAAGGAAAAAAATACCAAACAGATTGCTCAGCTTTGACCAATCTTAATAAGCCTCCGAAGGACAGAGTTAGGGGTTTTATCTCAAAATATACTCAAGGATAGACATCGATTTATCCGATGTGGGACAATTGGATTTGATTTACACAATTTTTAACACAGCTCAACAAGATCCGCGAACAACTCAAGTCTCAAGAAGAATGCACAAAAATGACAGAGGAAACATCAAAGAAATAGTTCATCATCCATATTTGGCTAGATGTGACAAATTAATTAATGAGCAAAGAAACGTATAAGCTGAAACAGAATAGTTCTAGTTGGCAGAATCACAATCTCAAAAGCCTGCCAGAGCAGCACACTGTGTCTTCCATAAATTCATGACCTACAGAATTTCTGACACATATTAGACAAAGGGCTAATTGGGACAATAGTTGGATGTTAATTAAATTTTTGGGCACTAACCAAAGTGGCAAGCTATGGAAATGCACGTAATTAATGGGAATACCTTATAAGATTATAAAAGGAAAAACATTGAAGTTTTCTCCATTTCTAGCTTCTCACTTTCAATCTATTTTCACAACGAAAGCAAGTTGAAGGCTCAAATTGTAATGGCAGACGAAGAGAGTAAAGGCAAAGGGGTGTGTAGAAATGCCGAAGAAACTAGCAATTCTTGGCCATTTAATATCAGACTCACCACAGATCACATGCGTTGGGACAGCCTCAAGATATCACCCTCAAAGGGACTTGAAGAGCATATTTTAGAGAAAATGAGTGAGACAAGCCGCAAAGCTTTGGATGCTTGGACTGCTATTGAAATTTCAATCTATGATGTTGATACTTGTGAAACTTACAAGGTAAAGTTGGCCAAGAAAGAGTCCTTTTGGTTTGAACCAACTCCTTTTTTTGATGAGGAGTCAAGCAAAGAAAACTCATCTTGTTCTAGTGCAGCATTGAAGGGTGGTGAGCAACTTTGTTGTGATTTGAAAAAAGCAAGGGAAAAGTTTGCTTATTCCATCGAGCCTTTTCGACAGATTGTAAGGAAGAGGAACCTCAACTATGGTCAAGAGATCGGATTTCGATGGTCTGGTAGCAATGCCATTGGTAGGCTTGAGTTTTCAGTTTTGTGTGTTCCAAGGCTGGACTTGCACAGCTTAAGAATTTGAGAGGGAAGAGAGAAAAACATGAATATTTACTGAACTTTTGATTTGATAAAACTGTTTCATACATCTTTGATCTTTCATAGGAAAGCTTATGCAATGTCTTCAATTTACTATGTACTTGTGCTGATCTGTATTCATAAATTGTGAAAGTCCTATTAATTTTATGAGTTTTCACCTTATTTGACTCCGTTTTTTTATCAAATAATTTTAGAATAGATTCGAATATAAGATCTTAGATGTACGGTACTCTTAACAATTAGAGAATGACTATTAATATAACTACAATAAAATTGCAATTTATATTTTCCGATCTATACTCATAAATTTTTTATGACAATTCTATTAATTATTCGAAGTTTTCATCTTATTTAATCGATAAGCCTATTTTGATCAAATAATTCTAAAAACGATTCGAATACGGAATCTCAAGTGTACGGTAAATGACCTTAAAGACTAGAGCTACAAATCCAAGAAATCACTGATATAGTTGAACAATACTTCATTTAATAAAAAATCTTGAAAAATAATTCCCTACTCAATTCTTAGTCATTTGGTTACAAAAGTGGGTTAGTAATGAGCCACATGGAGTGCGACAGTGTTGTGTGCATGTGTGTCACGTACTGACGGGCCTAATCCTTAGAACAAAACGACATACCACACAGTGCATTTCACAATGAGAAAAATAAATAAACTACATATTTACAACCGTCGTTTTATCTTGTAAGCCTTTCGACTTTTTCCTGTACTAAAACAACATTTTTCGACGTCGTTATAATAATTAGACGATGATGGAGAACTGAAGATTGAAGACAATGGAGGCGAGTAGCAGCAGCTCTTCTTCTTCGGAGAACTCGGATCCTTGTCCCATCTGCCTCGGACCCGTAATTCAAGATTCTTACCTCGACAAATGTTTCCGTACGTTCTCTTTGTCTCTCTCCGTTTCTCTTTGGTTGCTGAGAAAACTGTAAGGGATAGAAAAACGAAGGAAAAGACCCAGTTTTTGTAATTAGCAGATTAGTATTGTTGATTCGGTGTTATGTCTGATCTTTCTTTTGAGTTTCATGAATTGGGTTTCTCCCAGAATCTGAAAGGGTCTTAAAGAGCCCGAATTGGTGAAAAAAATTTCTGTACTTACAATGAATTTTTGCTATTACTATTAGAGGTTGTTTTTTTTTGTATGCTTCAGTAATTGAAGGATTCATATAATTATCTTGGTTGAACTTAACAGTTATCCTGTATGGGTATCACTTATTATTAGATGTTCAATTTGTGTTGAACAGCTTTCTAACTGTGCATTTGACATGATTCATTTCATTAATATGTTTCCAAATTCCTATGTTTTATATGATATAATGCTTAATAAAACCAGTAATATCTTTTCTCATCTATTGAACTTAGGAATCCACCAATTTTGTGTTGCAGATAAATTTTGTTACAACTGTATTTTACGTTGGACCAAAGTTGTTGCCAACAAGCACTCTTGCCCGCCTTCTTCTGTAAAGTGTCCTCTGTGCAAGGTCAATTTATTCATATGGCATTCCATTTATCGAATTTCAATTTCATTTTTTGTTTTTTCTATTTCCTTTTTATTTGGTCTAGGTTTTTTTTTTCTGTTAAACTTTTCTTTCTTTGACTTCTGGATGAGTTTTAATTTTGTTAAAGTATTTCAAACAAGGAAAATGTATGTTGCGAAAAACTACTGACTACCCTAGTACCTAGTATTACTTTTAAATTTAATCATAGTGCTGATTTTCAGTTCATTGTTGCAGACAGAAAACTTTTCGATAATACATGGATATGATGGAGGTTTTTTTCAACGGCATTACATCAATCAGGATTCAGGAGATAGGTATCCTTCTGTTGTTTCTTTTTCTCTCCGTCTTGTGTCTTTGTTGTAAATATAATTTACTTATGTTTCTTTCTTTAATGGTATCTGCAGCTTTATCTTAACACAAGCTCACAAGTATAGATTACAGTGCTACTATACTGAACCAGGTCTTGTGCTTGTCGTTTAATTATTGGTTGCTTTGTTTTTTATTTTATTACCTGACAATCACTATCACCTGCATATATGTCTTACAGTTAACTTTGTTTTCAATCAGGTTTTTTAAATGACATATTTGATGTATCACGGTATTGGAAGTCCCGCAAGTATCTTCAGCCAAACTGTTGGCTCCAAAGTTGGTTGAGAAGGGAAATCCAAGTTCTGATGCAGGTCTGGAGTTCTTCTTGTGTGAATTTACTATCTTAGTGACTGGGGTATGTTTTTACATCCTAGGGTAATTGGCTAAGTCATAAACCATGCATGTGCCATATATCCTTACCGATGAATGCCACAGCTAAAAATCCCCTTTATAAATATAATAAATTTCAGGTGACATTTTATAACTAATTTGCTTTTTTCTGCTGCTTGTAGGAAGAAGATGTTGACATCATCATGCACCACATACTTGGAATGATTGATTCATCCTTTATGAGGTGAAATTTGTTACTGTTTGGATCTTCAATTGAAATATGAGTTGATCATGTGAAGTAATAGAATGATGTTCACAATTTAGTTCCCTTATTTTGAGTTTTGTGGATGAGATGTGAAAAGGGATATAATATTAAAGGCTCCAAAACCTGCAAAGGTCCCATAATCTCTTACCGCATCTCAACTTTTCTGAACCCTGCACTTTTCAGGGATGAGCAAAAAGGTCGAATGAAAGCACCTGAAACAAAACAAAGAGAATTTCGAGAATCAATCTCTGATGCAGCAAGGCCTTTCCTAGCAGCAAGAACTGACCGCTTTGTAAATGAGGTAGAACTATTTCTTGCATCAGGTTTCAACATTGAAGCATACGATGCTGTGTGCATGCAGCGCTTGGGTTGGAGTGCTCCTGGAGTAACTACAGAGGCTGCAGGAGGAGAACTTGCCGAACACAGACCTGTGATCCCTTACTTGTATATTTTTGATGACTTAGACTGCAGTGATTGAAAGTTTCATTTGCATATGTATGGAAGTATCACTTGAATTCTTGTTTCAATGATAAGCACTGTGTAATTAAGGTGGAAGTTGATAGCCATACTTGAAAAATGAAGAGTCTGAGCTCCCATATTTTCCATTAGCTTCTTATCTTTTCCTTGGTCTATCACTTGCTTGAGTACTACATTGACATTTAGACCATGATATAATTCAATTATGACGTTATTGCTTACCAAGTTTCCCCTATAGACACAGAAAATAAAAGGGTAGCATGGTCATCGAGCAGTTTAGACTTCATCAAACTGTGCAACTTCGAAATGTCCATTATAGTCGCAAATCTTATGAATAAACATCAGATTTGGTCCAAAAATATTAAAAATTTTCTTGCTTTAAAATATTGTTAATAACATTTCTCAAAAAAGTGAAATTTCAATAGATTTCAATAACTTAACGAATTTGATTAATAAGTGTGACAAAAAAAACGAATGTGATTAATAAATGTAATGTCCAACCAAAAATAATGTGTGTGCACCCAGGATTTTTTATTTATTTATAATTTTTTAAATTTTATCCTTCCATGAAATTTTGGTGTCCAATTTTTAAGGATAATAATGAATTCCAACTTTGCCCTCACTAACCTTACACGATCAACGTATCATAACACAAAACTTTAGGGGTAATATCGTCATTGTGATAGAATTAGAATTACGACGACCCGTTGGCGTTATGTCTTGCAAATGTGGCATTGGATATCACTTGCTTGTCTGAGAGAGCAGTGGCAGAGATGGCGATAGACTCAGATTATGGAGCTTTCATGGAGAAATTCCTTCTGCAACCACACTCTTCATCACACGATCTTCCCTTGAGTGGCCTCACCTTTGCTGTCAAAGACATGTCAGTGAGCCACTCTGTACTCTATATATGTACTCTTACACTCTTAGTCTTAGTGGTCGTTGTTCAATTAATATCTTACAATTTCCTCAATATATCACTCTTTAAGTTGTTGGTGCTTCAAAATTTATAGTGTCATACTTATCTTCATCTGCTTTCATGAATTTCAGATTCTGGGACCAATCACTATTCTTGAGGAAACCATTTTGTTTGTGTGTGTGTGATTGTTCTTGTGCTTGTACAAACTAAAATATCAATTTTAGCGATTATGTTGTACTTGTACCTATATGCTTTGTGTGCTTTTATGTGTGTTGTGAAGCCATATTCATGAACTTCAGGTACCGGGTTCAGTGTGCAATTTTTCATTTGGATATCTGTGAAAAGCTAACACTTTTTTTCCCACTTAAATTTCAACTTGGAAGCAGATTTGATGTGGCTGGATATATGACTGGGTTTGGAAACCCTGATTGGGTAAGGACTCACCCAGCTGCTGAATCAACAGCTCCAGCTGTTTTGGAAATCTTAAGCGGAGGTGCCACATGTATTGGTAAAACTGTCATGGATGAAATGGCATACAGGTTCGTGCAAAATACCTTACCCTTTTTTTCAATCTTGCATATAAAATTGGATTACTGTTTTGGTTTACAGAAATGGAAACGGTTCTATAAGTCTATTTTTGCTGTGGGAAAATAGGCTGCAACCATTCATTTTTTATGTGGTTTCCAAAAGCTACCTTAATGTCCTACCAAAAAAAAGCTACCTTAATGGTTGAAGGTTCTGAGTTTTGCAACTTGACATAAAAGGCCCTTAAATTTCACATCATGATTTTTGGCAGTATAAATGGAGAGAACAAGCATTATGGTACACCCGTAAATCCATGTGCACCAGATAGGGTGCCTGGAGGGTCTTCTAGTGGATCTGCTGTTGTAGTAGGTGCCGACCTTGCAGATTTTTCCTTGGGTAAGTTATTCTGTTGTCTGATTTTATGTGTTTCTTGCTTCTTGATGTTGAAACACAAGAGCCTCACTTTTTTCAGGAACCGACACTGGAGGAAGTGTAAGAGTTCCTGCTTCATATTGTGGAATTTTTGGGTTTCGGCCTTCTCATGGTGTCATTTCTACTTCTGGAGTAATTCCTATGGCACAAAGTTTCGATACTGTGGGTAAGAAGTTAATTTTTTATATTGCAGACTGGCTTGGAAGACGTTCCAGACATTTTTAGATGTGACAAAAGTTTGTTCTGTTTTACTCTTCCCTCAATTTAGTATCTTGGAAAAACCTTTCTTTGTTTCTATTTCTTGCACGCGGCTTCGTTTTTAATGGCAGTATAGTTATAGTTATTAGATCCATGGTTTTGTTATCCTTATAATATGGTCTGTCTTTAGTTGCAAGATAAGAGCTTTATAATACACTTGCACTTGAAAACTATCCTTTTGACACCAACTTCTGATCTAGGATGGTTTTCTAGGGATCCTGTGATTTTGAATAGAGTAGGACGAGTTCTACTGCCATTGCCTGATGCGGATCCTGTCATACCCACTCAGTTGATCATTGCAGAAGACTGCTTCCAGCTTTCAAGCATTCCAAGCAATCGAGTGAAGCAAGTACTTGTTGACTCAGTTGAGAAGTTATTTGGGGGTAAGTAAATTGATCTTATTTACCTGCTTTGGGTCTAGCTAGAAGAATTTTGTTTAAGCTCACTTATTGCATCTACTAATGCAGGTCATCTTATAAAGCATGCTAACCTTGGGACCTTTGTCAAGGAGAAAGTTCCAAGCTTGAGCTCCTTCTTGAGTGAAGGAAATGCAGGGCAAGAGTACAATATACCATCCTTGGCAGCCCTATCAAGTGCCATGCGTTTACTTCAAAGGTGCTGATTTTAATGGATTTGAATATAACTTTTTTTTGGTCAAGACTTGAAATAACTGTGATAGTTTCTGGCTCTTGATTTCTGAATTTTCCATTGGGAGCATAGGTATGAATTCAAGAACAACCATGGTGAATGGGTCAGTAAAGTCAGACCTGATTTAGGTCCAGGGATATCAGAACGAGTATGGGAAGCTGTTAGGACAACGGATGAAAGCATGGATGTCTGTCACTCTGTGAAGAATGAATTACGTGCTGCTCTTACTGACCTTCTTGGGGTACTCTCTCTCTCTCTCTCTCTGTAGCATGTTTTTCCAGAAGGATAAGAGTACGACTGTATGAGACTGTTCATACCATGCTGTAAAGCTTTGATTAATTTTAACTTTAAAGAATCTGGTTCGTCCTGTTTTCTTTAGATGCCATCTCAGACACAAAGTGAACCATTTTCAGTCATTTTGAAGAACTGTGGATTTGTTCCAACTCGAAATGAGGATTTTCCCATATCATTTCAATTGTCTTGTTTCTGAAGCACCAAATGAATAATATTGTTCATTTTTTCTCAAAATTTTCAGACTGGTTAGAGTAGAAATACTGACAGACTGTCATTTTGTTACAACTTATTAGTTTTGAAATAATTTAATGGAAGAAATGACCTTGCATGATTGCATCTACCTTCCTTTTTATCTTAAAAGCAACTTTAGGCAGAAGAAATTGGAGATACATATTGTCACTAATGAATATATAACTCATCAGCTTAATTTACTCTTAGGATTTGGGTGTCCTCGCAATTCCCACAGTTCCAGGGGCTCCGCCAAAACTACAGACAGATCCTACTACACTGGAAACCTTTCGTGCCAGGGCTTTTAGTTTGCTATCCATAGCCGGCGTATCTGGATTCTGCCAGGTTTTTTATCTCTCTCTCTCTCTCTCTCAATTGCAGCAAGTACCTTGGGAAAGCTTGTAATTTCTTTCTGCATATTTACAGGTGAGCATACCACTAGGCCTGTATGATAACCTACCTGTGGCAGTTTCCTTGTTGGCGAAACATGGCTCAGATGGGTTCCTGCTCAATCTTGTTGAGACTCTTTATGGCACTCTCAAAGAACAAGTTGGAAACTAGAGATTGTTTACAATTTAAGGTGTAGAGGATATTTCCTGCTTTCATCTTTGTGATGATTCATGAACAAGTTACTAGTAAACAGCCAGAACTCATTCCTTTAGCAAACTCATTTGAGCTTGACCAATTAGCCAAATTGTGAAGCTATTAAACTTTTATGGTCACATTTTCATATACTATCTCGTGCAGAACAGCTTATATACATCATTATCTTAGAATGGTGTATATACTAGATATACGTGCATATGAGTAATGTTGTGGTATGGGGTAGTTTGAAATAAAATAATATAAAGAATTTGTAAGTGAAAGGGATGTGATTTGAGTAGAAAGGTGGGCTACTGGGCTGTTGTCAACGAAGAAGGTAGGTAAGGTAAAGTAGAGTGGGTGCTCTTCAAATTCAATTATTCAAAGCAGTAGTCTGTAAACTACTACTGTGTTTAGTGTTAACAACTGTGTTCAAATATGACAACTTGATCATTGATATCTTGGACTTTTGACCTCTAATAGCTTTTTTCTATAATAGGCCCCCATCACTCTCTGAGTGGCACACCATCCCAAAACTCAAGCGCCACTTACACTCGTGCAAAGCACGCCATACTTGTACAAAAGTTCATCCTTTCTGGAAAAAACAATTTGCTATTGAAAAACAATTTGGAGTTCATTTCATGAAATTATGTGACCAATTGTTTTTCAAGAAAATCCATAAACACGTGCTTTTTTAATTTATACCATCGCCTTCCTTCACCAACCCAGGGACTCTGGTCCCCGCAAGTCGTCTCCACGCGCCACCCCCTGCAAAGTCAAAACAAAAAGACAAAAAAAGGAATCAGAGCAATGTTCTTAGTTGTAAATTATCATAGGGCCGAGCCAACTGTGTTGGGTAGCAGCAGCCTAAATATGACCATTCAACAATAATGGATCAAATAAATTCTCACATTTAACTGACATAACATACACTCATACTCAGAGACTCTACCAAATCGAACAAACCTGCAGCTTCGACATTTCCAATTAAATATCAGATTGAATTGGGCAGCAGCAGCCTAAATATGACCATTCAACAATAATGGATCAAATAAATTCTCACATTTAACTGACATAACATACACTCATACTCAGAGACTCTACCAAATCGAACAAACCTGCAGCTTCGATATTTCCAATTAAATATCAGATTGAATTCAACTAATTTTAAGCAAAACAGACACAAAAAAAACAATGGAAGTGAAAGCTAGAGCTCCTGGGAAAATCATACTCTCTGGTGAACATGCTGTTGTTCATGGATCTGCGGCCGTTGCTTCCTCCATTGACCTGTATACCTATGCATCTCTTCGCTTTCCCACTACTTCTGGTACGCTCTATCTCTCTCTTTCTCTATTGGGTTTCTTTTTCATCTTTTTATTTATTCTTTTGATGTCGTTGTTTTACTCTAGATTTAGTGCGTTTGGGGTGCTTTTGGAATTTACTTGGATTTGGGTTATGATTGTAATGTTATCTGGAAGATACCCTTTTGAGTTCTGTTCACAATGTTTCTCTCCCCCCACCATACCCAAATTATTGTCTTGTTTTCTGTGAGCTGAACTTGGTAGAGATCCTGTATCTGAAACTTCTCTTGTGATTGGGTTCATGGGTTTGCTTAAGCTTTGTGATGGTGTTATGCCACGGCAAAAGTGATATTAAAGAAACCCTTTTGAGATTATAAGAAAATATATATTGTGGATGACTTTGTTAGCCTATCTTTCTATGAGTTCAATTTGCAGAGTTCAATTTGATATCAAATAAATGTGTTCACTGATGTTTTCGGCCTTTTATTCATAGATAATGATGATACACTAAGACTCCAGCTCAAGGACATTGGATTGGATTTTTCATGGCCAATTGGTAGAATTAAAGAAGCACTATCTGGAATAGATTGTCCCAACTCATCAGTCCCAACCTCATGTTCAACGGAGTCGATTAAATCACTTGCTGCTTTAGTTGAAGAACTAAGCATCCCAGAAGCGAAAATTGGGCTTGCTGCTGGAGTGTTGGCTTTTCTTTGGCTTTATTCATCTATTCAAGGGTATGTGCCTGTTATTTGTTTGTAGAGTTGACTAGTTTGATTTCTTGACTCTGTTGTTATTTTCTTAATTTCTGATTCTCTTCTCTTTATGTGCAGATTTAAGCCTGCTACTGTTGTTATCACTTCAGAACTTCCATTGGGTTCAGGCCTGGGTTCATCTGCTGCACTTTGTGTTGCACTCTCAGCTGCTCTTCTTGCTTTCTCAGATTCTGTAAGTCTGGATTTAGGCCACCAGGGGTGGTTAACTTTTGGGGAAAGTGAACTTGAATTGCTGAACAAATGGGCTTTTGAAGGTGAAAAGATTATCCATGGAAAGCCATCTGGAATTGACAACACAGTTAGCACTTATGGTATGTTATTTTGTGACTTTCAGACAATCAGTCATTTATTCTTCTTTTTCTCATCTTCTTGCGTAGGATTTTTGAATTCTAAAGTTCCTGGAATGAAACAGATAATAGTTTGTCTGGATAAATGTGAAAGATTATGTAATGATGTTAAAAAGCCACTGGTGAATGCGAAGTTTGTCAATGCAGTCTAAGCCACATTTTTTCATTCACAAAGAGGTCCATCTACCTCAATGAATCTGAAGGAACTACTTCATTAGTCCTTGCTAGTACCCCTGAAAGAATTCCTACTAGACCCACATGGTATCTTGAAGTTCTTTATAGGAACTCTCTTGAGTCCAGGGGAACTCAACAAAAGAGAACTAATGCAACTTTGAATTTTTAAGTTTCTAGCTGCTTGTCACCAGTCTCCTTGTAAGTAGGTAATTGAATCACCAAAAATTTAGTGATTCAGGTTGATACTGGAGTAACTTATGAGGTATTGAAATATGCACAATAGTATCAGGTCTCAGATACTTTATAACTCCCACTTCTTCCCCTCCCCCTTCTTCCCACATGTTGTATAAAGGAACTCCATTTCTTTAATCATAGACTAGAGACCAACTGAGTAGAAAAGGGTAGAATAGCAAACACCATTTAATCGATCATAAACCAGAGATCCACTGATGAATAAAGGATAGGTGCTGAGAATATGAGAAACATGGGATAATACTTCACATCTTTTGACAATTTTTCAAGTCCATATTGTAAACGATGGATTATTTAGTTTCATTATCTGTCCAATGCAAGGGTTTTGTCTCATTTTATTTTGTAACATGAAATTCTCATGCAACAGGCAATATGATCAAGTTTAGATCAGGTAGTTTGACGCGCATCAAATCATTAATGCCGCTCAAAATGCTTATCACTAACACAAAAGTTGGGAGGAACACAAAGGCCTTAGTTGCTGGTGTTACAGAAAGGACCTTAAGGCATCCAGATGCTATGGGCTCTGTGTTTAATGCAGTTGATTCCATAAGCAATGAATTGGCTACTATTATCCAATCACCGGCTCCTGATGATATCTCCATAACTGAGAAGGAAGAGAAAATAGAAGAGTTAATGGAAATGAATCAAGGTTTGCTTCAATGTATGGGGGTCAGCCATGCTTCAATTGAAACCGTTCTTCGGACAACACTGAAATACAAGCTAGCTTCCAAATTGACAGGAGCTGGGGGTGGAGGTTGTGTTCTGACGCTGTTGCCCAACTGTATCCTTTTCATGATTCCTTTTATTTTAGTTTTAGTTATTATACTCTTGAAGTTCTTATTTCTTCTTATTCATCTTTTCCTAGTTTCTTATCTTCACATTTTATGATGAATGCCTTAGTTTCCTTTTTTTACCCTCATGTATGTGTGTGTGTCCTAGATAGGCAGATGTTGCTTAAAGTACCCATATGAAGCCTAAGTAGACTAGCTTGCCTAAAATCTCACATTTTATGATGAATGCCTTAGTTTCCTTTTTTCACCCTCATGTATGTGTGTGTGTCCTAGATAGGCAGATGTTGCTTAAAGTACCCTATCTTGCGTAAATTCTTCACTATATGAAGCCTAAGTAGACTAGCTTGCCTAAAATCTTCAATACATTTCTCACGTGTGGTCATTGGTCTTCTCCAGTTTCACATTCTATACAATGTTACCTTAACCACATAAATCAGTGCTATCAGGAACTGTTGTTGACAAAGTAACTTCTGAACTGGAGTCCTGTGGCTTCCATTGCTTGACCGCTGCCATTGGTGGAAATGGTGCTGAAATTTGCTTTGGGGGTTCATCCTGACCTTGACAGTGCAGTGATGAGTAAGATCTAAGCTCCATTATTGACTGAGAGAATACGCTGCGCTCGTTGTTGTCTGTAAATTAGTTAATCTGTTGTACTCCGAATCTGAGTAAATTTCGTCTTCACAATATTTTGACGGGAACACCCGGCTTTTTTTTTGGTTGTGGTTTCATTATCATGACTTCTTGTCAGTCAATATTAGAAATAAATGTTCAATCTTTTGGGCAATGATATAATAATCAGGTGTAACATTCAAGTTTTCAATCCTGCATGTAACATCATATTTTTATTAGCAAAAGGTATTCCCAACATATTTATGAACTTCATACACACACTTCACAACTGAAAGTGCTTTTAACTGAGCTAGATACAACAGACATATACAAAGTACGAACCCACACATATACAACTCTTATCCTTCCATAGAAATAGTACTAGCTAGTATCTATTATGACTCAAAACTCAAAAAGCCACCAGTCAAAAGACAACTTCACAAACCCATCAAGCATTTACTACAACCCCACCTGCAAAATCAAAAAATAATTTGCCAAAAAGAAAGTAAAGTTAGTAAATATACAGAATAAACACTAGGAAAACGTATGCATTAGATTAATAGCAGATCATTACCATTAGGATGGAGAACTTGG
>QANT01007256.1:0-13399 GCA_003254885.1 Purshia tridentata | reverse complement strand
TAATAGTTGTGTGGAAGTGAGTTACTAAAAATAAGTGTGTAATACTATTTTTTTGTTTTTTTTAATTATAATTATTCTATTTTACATTTTTGTCTTTTATTAATAAATAATATTATGAATATCTATTTTTTAAGTGGGGTATTTTTGAAATTCATAAATTTAACCATTTTACTCTTCTTCTGGCTTTATATATATAGATAAATACATATAATTTGCAAAATACCACTGAAGGACCAAAATTGTTAATGAACGAAAACCTAAGGATCAAAATTAGAATTTTGAAACTACAAGGACCAAATTTGTTTTTCGTGTAAAACACAAGGACCAAAAATGTAATTAACCCAAAACCTAATGAGGCAATTAATAATCAAAAGGCTAATGAGCCAAAAATAAATATTAAAGAAATAGGAAAAACTCCTACAAATAATCTTGAAAGAATTTGCAAAATAACATATGAAGCTAATGCCACAAGACATTTAACAGCATATGATACTTTAGAACAACTCAGTAGAAGTGCACAGACAGCTAGCTATCCAAGAACAATTATTTCAAGCTATTAATAATCCTATACTTGGTTATAATAGTTACATACAAGATTCCAAGATGCAATAATCATCTGACACACAGAGAATGCACTTATGACCAGATAGAAGTACAATACAAACAAGCAACAGCTAGATTGAACATGCAAGATTTTAGGGAATGGATATTTGGATTCGAGCATGGAACAGTCAGAGAGAACATTGAAATCACACCACGACTCCTTATAGATCACGGTTTTCTTTAACAAATGCATATTAGAAGAAACTACCATACAGAATCTCTTCCACAGAAGCTTAAAGATATAGTACCAATATTACTACAGTAATGGCGAACCCTCCAGCATGGTTTCTAGACAGTATACATGAAGACCCAGCAATATACAAAATTATTATCAGCAATGCGAACTTTTTAGAATGTATACAAATGTCTCTTTGTTATTTTTTTGGATTCAGCCTAAAGTATCTTGAAGCCTACAAAGGAGCACAAATTGCACAACATAATCAGTATGATCATAGACATCTCAATCTTATCTGTCAAACATCTACCATGAACATCTATATAAGGACCTGTGTGAAAACAATTCCTCCATCACCAATATTCCATATGAGTGGTTACACAGAAGAAATATTTCTTAACTGGAATAATAAAATGCAGATAACTAAAGAAGCAGATGAAGATGATGCCAGGTAGTGAGATAACTTGACAGATGAAGAATATGAAGGAATCATCAACAAGATGGAAGATTAGGTTGTACATGAATATCTTTTGGAATAAGAGCATTTTGGTACGTCTCTTCAACCACAAATAAAAAAATACCTTTAGGAAACAACCAAAATAGCACTTGAACTTATTGGACCACTTAGACCACTTAGACTCATTTTAGTCATTTCACAAGATCTATGTTTGGAAACTATAGTTAGAACAATTTAGGAGGTGAACACTAAATCTCTCTTATTTTTTTACCAACTTTCTTCTTTATTATATTTATTTCACAATTTATTTTTATGATCAGAATTATTCAATTTTTGGATAATTATTTAAATGTAATCTCTACAAAAAAATCAACTAAATTGAAAATCGTTTGATCATGTAATTATTACAAATAAATTAATGGTGAATCAAATTTTTACTAAACCATCTGTTTATTTGATTACAATTGCATAACAAATGATTTCTGATTTGGTTAATTTTTTGTAAAAAAGATTTCCATATTTAGATATAAAAAATGAACAGTTCCAATTATGATTATGAAATGAGAATAATAAAAAAGATGAATGGTAGAGAAGGTGAATAGCATTCTATGAGAACTCTTAAGATTATAAATTAAAGGGAACTATATCTATTTATGTAATTGGCGGTCATGGTTGGTATGCCCAAAGAGAATCAGACCAAAAAAAGAGAATTAGGGAAAAGTCTCCAACTCCTATATACTTAGTACTTACTAGATTGTTGGTACTTTTACTAAATTCTTGTAAATATTTACACAACATTTATAACTTCTCTTTTTTTAACTTAAATTCCAAAACATATCTTAGGCTTCTTAGCATACAAAGAAAGTGAATTTAAAGAAAATTTATTAAATATTATTGCTTGATTACTTGAATACAAAGATAATTTACGGAGAAACAGAATCCGAGAGAAAGCTAGAACGAGAGATGTATTGTTCTCAACCCGTGCTTTACAACTAAACCTTGCTCCTTTATTTATATACAAAAGAGAATATTTAAATTTACTAGTTTATAAACTTGTGTGGGCGACGGAAATATCTGGGCTCGAGCCCAAGGTTGAAACGTAATCAGGCCCAGCCCAGAGAAAAGCTGAAATCAAGAGACGAAGCCCAAAAGACCAAAATAAATTAAGGCCCAAAAGTGAAAACGGTAACATTTCTTGTCTTAAACGAACATCCCGTTTTTATCCCAACCTTAATGACCCGTGAACTCGAATAAAGGCACCAACGATCAAATACATCAAAGAAGGATAACGGGAAGAAAAGGCGCGAAGGTAGGGAGTAACGGAAAAACTATTTCTTCTATAAAAAAGAACGTGACTCCATGCAAAGAGAAGATGGAACCTAAGAAAAAAAGCAAATACTAAAAAGCATATTGAATTTTTTACTCATTTTAGCATCGGAGTGTCATTGCAGGTACACCCCACGAGAAAATCTCAACAATTCGAAGAAAAAAACTTAGAAGGAGGCGCAACAGTCGAGTGGAAGACTTTAGCTGATTGATTTATTGTTGTTTGTTAAAATTAGGCCCAGCGAGAATTTTTGCATCAACAATTGGCGCCGTCCGCAACAGTCAAGTGGAAGGCTTTAGCTAATTGATTTATTGTTGTTTGTTAAAATTAGGTCCAGCGAGAATTTTAGCATCAACAACTTGCATGCTAAAACCCAAAAGGGCAAAAAAGAAAATAAAATTTTGGGGTCATTGTCAGTGGACCGCGTTTGTACCCATGCTCCTGAAGTGTGGTTTTTTGACATTTACCAAAGTATCCACTATTTCAAAAAGACAAATTGGGACCACATTTGTCTACTAGCAAAGGCATATACGTCATCTCACAAACCAAGTAGACTTTAGGATCACAAGATCTTTCAAAATGGAACTTAGGAAAAGACCCTAATATTTTTCCAATGAACAAACTATTAAAATTGTTGGGAGATTTATTTATTTTGTCATATTTAAAATATACAAATTAACCACATTTTAGTTTCTAAATAAATTTCTAGATAAAATTTTATTAATAAATAGTAAAAGTTCATCTTTGAGCAATGATGATTTATTAATAGATTCACAACCTTTTTCATTGGTATTAGACATAGATCTAGGTTTTTCTCTACCAGACTGTACCATGCTTCTAATCATAGCCATTCAAATTATCCAAGAGATCAGATTGTGCCACGTGTTAAAAAAATCTGAGTGCCCTTTCTCTCAACCTTTGTCATCCTTTTTCTTCTTCGCCTTTTGAATGTAAATTAATGAATGTTAATGTAAATCAAAGAAGTTTAATGTAAATGTATATATATGCTACTTTAACTTTTTTATTGTTTATTTATATTTCAGTAGCTGTTAATTATTCCTAAAATGTTTAGCTCATAGACAATTTTATAAAATTAAACTATTTTATTTTTTTCAAGTTTTTAATACTTTCAAAAACGCCTTTTCATTTTCAATTAGAACTGTCTTTGTTCATAACTATTTAAGACATTTATTTTTTATAAACCGTCCACTATGCCTCTTTTAAGGACGCATAAAGTGTTTTTTTGTTATTTTGGCGCCAATTATAGGATGCTTAAAAAGTGTCCTTTTTGATTAGAGGAATCATTAATGAGGTTTTTAGCCCCAAAGGACTGTCTATGTTTACTTAATACCTAAACTAAGAACAAGTATCTGTACTACCACTATATATATATATATGTTGTATTTAATATTTAATAAATAGAAAATATATGGTTTTAACTTACTTACTACATAATTATCTTGAAAATATATATTATCCTAGATACTAAACTCCAAACCCAAAACACTTACCCTTAAATCTCAAGGTCAAATGAATTTACATTACCAAGAAAATTAAATACGGATGCTATATATTTATTTTAAGTGCCTTTAGCATTTCAGACGAACATCAATCATTGTCAATATTTTGTTATAGTAATGCCCTAAAAATATTTGATCATGATCAAATTAATAGTGACTTTGTGTGATTACGTACAACCGCATGATCCTTTTCCCAAAAGAAAGATATAAGTCAAGATATAGAGTTGATGACTAGTCTCTCGGCTTATGAAGTAGACAAAACAGTTGGGTTAGCTTGGAATGAACCCAAAAATAGAAGCCACCAGTGATATTAAATTAAATAAATTAATAAAAAATGATCCGACGTATAATGCATGCATGTCACAATAACAAACACTTTGCCTCATCTTATTATCTATCTCCAAAGGGCTTACAACAACAAACACTTTACCTTAAAAAAGAGCCTAAATTAACGCTTTTTCATCTTAATTTGAATCCCCAGACCTTCTTTTGGGATATCGATTGACCTCTCTCTTTCTCTTTCTGTCTCTTTCTTACATTCATGGGGGATCATCGCTCACGTTCACCATCGTCGTCGGATCTCTACAACTTGCTCGGAATATCGAATATTTGCAAGGGGTACAAATCCTTTGTTGGGAAAAAGAAAAATCATAAGAGTGTCGATGGAGATTTCAACCATAACGGAAGCAGCAAGGTAATATAAACTTGCATGCATGTTCTAATCATAAAAAGAGTTTTATATACATATGTGTGTGTGTGTTGTGTGTATATTTCATGACCCTAGTTAAATCCAAAAACTAATGCAACATGACAGATACATATTTGTGCCAAGTTTTGATTATGTGAATTAATTATGTCTCATGAACACATTTAAAATTTTTCGAATTTGGTCAAATTTCTCAGACCTAATATTAGATACTACATGTATGTATTAATTGATTTGATGTTGTGTCCTTACATGCATGACGCATATATCAAATTTAATTACTTTGCATATTCGATCCTCAAAATTTGGTGGTTACTGAATCTCTGCTGTTAATTAATTGATCTGATTTTGTGTTATTGTATATAGGGTTCACATAATCGTCATACGAAGCAAGAGGAAGAAGAGTTTGAAATTAGTTACCCAACAGACGTAGCTCATGGTTTCAATCATCAACTAAGTATTGACGACAGTTTCTTCTCGCGTAGAAGTATTTCAAGGACTAAGAGCACTAGAAGATGTAAGACACCTACGCCGAGGTCTTTCTCAAGATGCACGAGCCGGAGCAACACTCCAACGAGGACGACCCCGTTGTTCTCGAGAAATACGAGTCAAAGAAACTCCTCGGCCGATCAGGCCGAGGTTTTCTCTTCCTTTCTATCAAGGAACATGAGTAGGAGGAGCACCTCCGTGACCGAAATCCCTGACCTAGGAAGAAATTCAAGCAGGAGTCAAAGCCGGACTAAGAGCCGGAGACCATCAGAGACTGAACTGCCTGCCACCCCATCACCGGCATCTCCATCACCGGCCTCCCCGCTATCATCATCACCTAATGCCAGTAGAACATGCACAACTCCTAGAGCTGAAACCCTAGACAATGCTGGCAGTAGTACCTCGTCTCTGTCAAGAAGTATGAGCAGGAACACAACCCCTATTGTGTTCTCTCAGTCAACTGCAAGAAAGAAACCAGCTTCGCCGGTTGAGAAGAAGCTTGCATTCACACTTGAGGATTTGTGTAATGGATGTGTAAAGAAGATCAAGATTACAAGAGATGTCATCAACAATGCCGGGTAATTAATTTGTTACTCTGACTTTATTTTACTCATGGAGAGACACTTTTAATACTTATTGAACTAAGGATAAAATTATTCGTATCACATTTACTTAATAATTTCAAGAACATCTTTCATGTTTATAAATGGGACCTATGATTAATTAGCAATATTATCATCAAATATAAGATTAGAAAATTAAAATTAGAGTAAAATTCTGTCAAACCCTCAATGCTACCAAGTTTTCTATTTCTATATACTAACATATAAGATTTTGAGGAACTTAAAGTTGAGTCTTTGTGATTTGCTAGAATGATTTATATGTAATAATAGCAGAAGAGTCATGCTACATGAATCACAAATTGTGCAACTGAATATATATAACTCATCCTGAACTTAAAAGAATAAGCAGCAGTGTGTTGTTTGCGTGACAGGATCATTGTCCAAGAAGAGGAAACACTGAAAATAAATGTGCAGCCTGGTTGGAGGAAAGGAACCAAGATCACATTCGAAGGGAAAGGCGATGAGAAGCCGGGGTACCTGCCGGCGGATATAATCTTCTTGATAGATGAAAAGAGGCACCCTTTGTTCAAGAGAGCAGGCCGCGACGATCTGGAAATAGCTGTTGAGATTCCTCTGGTGGATGCATTGGGTGGCTGCTCATTTCCAGTCCCTCTTTTAGGAGGTGAAAATATGAGTGTGTCTTTCGATGAACTCATATATCATGGCTATGAAAAGGTCATTGAAGGACAAGGCATGCCCTTGCTTAAAGACCCAACCCAAAGAGGTGACCTCCGTATCACATGTCTAGTTAATTTTCCCAATGAGTTGAGTGATGAGCAACGAGCAGAAGCTGTTAGCATTCTACAAGATTGTTCTTATCAGTAACAACATTGTTCTCATCACTTGTGACTTTTCAAAAGGCAAGCATTGTTCTCTTTTGATCTTTCTCTATATGGAAAAAGGAAAAAAAGAAAGAAAAATAGACTAACTTTACAGTAGTCAAATCATGACTTGCATTCCACCTAATTAACTATGTATTTTGATCTTTCTCTATATGGAAAAAAGAGAAAAAGAAAGAAAAATAGACTAACTTTACAGTAGTCAAATCATGACTTGCATTGCACCTAACTATGTACATGGTTACACCTACATATGAATTCACAAGCATTCCCCAAAAAAAAAAAAAAAATCAGAGCACCCAAAAGTATAATGGAATTGAGTTTTGCAGTATTTAGTGTTTGATGTGTTTTTGTCACGTTTAGAAATAATTCCTCAGGTATTTTATCCGAATAAAGAGTTCAGATATTCAACTTATGTTTTTGGTCTTTATATTGTGCTTGTGTCCAGAATTGTGCTTGCATTGCACTCTAAACTAAAATTATGTTTTAACCACAAAAACAATGTCAACACAGAAAACATTAGAGTATCACATTTCACCCAATAAAATAGGAAAATAAAGCATGTAAATGGAACATTCATTTTGAACAATATGAATATGCTTTTATAATGACCACAGAATAGTTCGATCCAAACTAGCATTATAATTAGAATGTCACGACAAGATAACATAATTCAAAATTTGGCTCTGCATATATGAAGTGCCGGCAATACATAGCAACTAAATAACTGGTGTTAGAGCTTTGTATGAATCAGGCACCAAATATAAAATCGATGGCTCAAAATAAAGCCAGCCTATATTTGTGTCACAAAACTGAAAACCTGGGCTCTAGCCAACCAACGTTTAAAGAAAGCCAACCATTTGCACAAATAACATGTGTTTTGTAGGTAGATGACATTATAAACAAGCACAAATATTTAATTGGGTTTGAAATTTTTAATCTACAGGTTTATTGCACCTCAAGAACTTGAGCTTCTCGATGGTGGGTGTTGCCAAGCAAGAAAAGGTACTTCGACTACTGTTCCAGTAACAGCATCTCCTACAGTTACAGTGTCTCCCTCTGAAACAGTTTGCCTCTTTATATAGCCTAAACCGAAATGCTCAAATTCCTTTCTTCCAGATGTGCAACTCGTCAGCTTCCCAACCTGTGAAATTGTTACAAGCTATTATGGTACAACCATGAAGCTTGTTTTTTGGAATTTTCACTAAATGCAATAATAATTGACATGGTGATAATTTCCAGGTGAGGAAAAAAATTTCATAGTTTAATGAAGATTTCAAGGCTACCTTCTCCCACCAATTTTAGCATGATGAGTATCATCAACTAACCAATTGTTATAGTCAGTTGAATGGACATTTTATTTCCTTCAAAAATGAAAAAAAAGAAAGAGAAAAAGAAATATAATCGGACATGCAAAATTATAACTCCTTTTATATTTCCTCCTATATTGGGCAACCTCACAGGGTTAATGTGAGCTGAATTGTTACCAATTTCCAAAATTTTTTTTGTTTTTTATAAAATATTATATTGGACAGTGAAACAACTACTACCTTTTTCCCACCAACTGTAATGAGGCTGCCAAGCTCTGCTGGCGCTGTTAGACTAATTCCCCAAAGTCTTTGCTTGACTCCATCGTATGTTATAAGTCTAGATATAGTCTCTTGTCCCTTGTAGCACCCTGCAAAAGGCTAGAATTAGACCGCCTATTTTCTCAGTTTCCTTTAAGAGGTATTATAGTAGGGAATATGATACCTTTGTTTAAAGAGATTGAATTCCAGAGACCAGCCTCCAGGACATTATATTCATTAGTAAGCTCCTTCTGAGGAGCCGGCCTTCCTGCAAAAGTTAATTTGGGCTGACCACGAGGGAGATCACAGAAAACTGAACTTTAAGCGATTAAAACACTACTATTATAGCTAATAGTTAGTACAAGAAACCTTTGATCAAATATTTCCATTTCTAATTTAGTCCTTTCCATTTCATAATTAACTTTTTTTGTTGCTAGAACACAAGGTTGAAAAGAAAGGAAGTTTTGCTTCTCTTTCAACCCCCAAAACATATGTGCACTGCAAGCCTATGTATGGCCTATGTATGAAATCACAGATGTACACTCACCCCATTTCAAGTTTCAACTATTCTCAGTAGGACACAAGAAAATGAGAACTTTTTGCCACTTAATTCAACATTTGCATTTGGATGAGTTAGTTTGAAAGTACCAAAAAAATTTCAAAATGACAGAACTGAAAAAATGGGGTTTAAAGTCCTAATTTTATAAAACTATTAAGTATGATGGATTCAAATACGACGTATATGGTAGAGGTTGTGTTGGAAATGATGGCAGTGGTGATGGTAGTGGTGATTTTGGAGGCGGTGGTGGTGGCAATGACTATGGAGGTGTGAAGATGATAATTGTGGTAGTGGTAGGGAGAGCAGGTGGGTTTGAGGTGCTGGTGGTTAAGTGGTTCTGGTGATGACGGTGTCAGTGTTGGCGGCGGTGACGATGGGAGTGACATGATGGTGCCATTGGTGGTGGTGGGGAAGAGGGCGTTGTGGTGGTAGGGGTGATGATGGTGACAGTAACAATTGAGATGGTAGAGTCAGGTTGGTGGTAGTGGCAGTGGCAGTGGCAGTGTCAATGGTGGTGCTGGAGACAGGCTTATGGTAGTGGCAGTGGTAGTGTTATAGTGGTGGTGGTGGGGGTGATGGTATAGGTGGTGTGGGTCCTATTACTTTCACCAATTAACTACTCAAAGGTGTGGAAGAAGTGCCTCCTCACCCGTCAGGAGCCATGCATTTTTAATTTAGGAAAGGGGGAAAAGGAGCAGAGACATCCAACTCAAGAATCTCTACCTTGGAAAATTCTTAGTTTTTCCCACGTGTTAGAGCCCATCGGAATTGCACCTTGTGAAAGAATGGTTTTCCAGACTGATCCAGCAGCAGCTGGTGACATCAAAAGTGAAAAACCTTTTTCAGAAATGACATTTCCCACTCCCACTGTTATAGGCATCCCGTTAACCTGCAAAGTAATAGGATGTCTAACTGAGCTTCTTTGAAAAATATAAATTAACTTTCATCTCTGTACCCCTGTTTATATAATTATTTAATCAATAAGTACAACTTTACTCATACAAGTGTCTATACATCATTGATGCTTACACTAAAATGCTGATGTGTGCCATATGGTTGTCCAACGAGATCACCTAGGTTCAACTCCTCCAGTAGCTGTTTCCATATCACAATAAACCATTAACAGCATCAAGCCTCATGTTAGTAAAGACAATTAATAAAAAGAAATGTCAAAAACTAAAATATCATTTACTACATATACAAAAAGTTAATCCCTTACTTGGTTGCTTTTAGGTCCCACCAAAACAAAGAAGCAAGTTTGCTTAGTGATGTCTTGAATCTCTACCTTGTCAGTAAAAAAAATGTACCTATTGATAAAAAAGTGAAGGGATAAGATTCATTACATGGAATCTTATGTGAAACAAGAATCCAAGAAAGACATAATTGCAGCATCAATAACAGTGCAAAAGGCAAAAGCTAATGTAAAGTTTAAAACTCAGCCCAAAGTTTTTCTTTTTCTTTTTCTTCTGTTGACATATTTTAAATAAATTAGAACTTAGGTGGTGCTGTGGTACACAAGAAGCTACCATCTTTCAAAGTTTCTAAAAAGAACACTAACAACTGAAAAGAAGATGCACGTACTTTTTCAGCATTTCAGAGATACTTCTGCAGGTCACAGGTGAAACCACTAACATTACTGCACTTTTCTGTGAACCCAAAAAGAAATTTATAAATGAAACTATTTTGGCAACAAAAATATGAAGATTATTACAATGCATGGAAATCAACAACTAGGCAATAATTATTATAAAAAATCAAAAAATAAAGAAGATTACCATGATCCATGCATGTGCAATATCTATTGTCCGAGCTGTTGGTGTAACAAAAACGGTGTCACAACCCTATGGATTTCAATTAGAAATCCTATTACTCAAGCCTGTATGGTTGTATAAATATAAGAATAAAATCAAAGACGACATTTGAATTAAGTCCACATATGTAACCATTTACTGATTACATCCCATCAAATATACCTGTCCTTCATTGAGGCATTCAAAATTGGCAGTGCCTTGGTTGTGAAGAAACTGGATGCGGTCTTCTCCACTAACTTCATGATGAACCCATCATGTATTTGCCAGGAAAAAAACACATTAAATAATTTATACCACCAAATACTCAGACTTGACATAAATTTGATTGGACTACCTCAAACAAACAAAAATAATAATAAATACATGACAATTACAACAATTAGCAAAAGATTATGAGCTCAACAAAAAAGACCATTAAGGTGAAAAGAAAATAACCAAAATAAACCAGCTTCTCAACGTCCTCTGCAAAATTTAGTAGCATTCAGATAGTTTTGTGCCACTCACAATAGAAGCCCACAGCTTCTGTGCTGAGCACATTATACAAGAATCAAAACTAAATAAGAGTTATTTAAAAAAAAAAAAATTGAGGGAAATAATGAAAGCAAAATACATCCATACAGTTCTATCTCTTCTATAACACCAGCAATAATAATCTTCAACTGATGACAAAACCTTTACATTCCTGGAGTTCATTTATTAACCCTCTAAATGACTATTTGACTCATTTAATGACCAAAACTCTTCCTCATGCATTATTAATATACATGCATAATGCATCACACTAGGACTGCTGTCGCTACCAGCCTACCATCACCAATTCCACTTGTCATTTTATGTTCTTACCACAGTAATTAACATGTAGTTAGAAACTCGTAAAATATAGTAATTTAAGGTACTAGCATAATATGTAATATAAAAATTAAATATTCAACTCTTGATGAATTACCTATAAACTAAGAGTAATTAGCTTTTTCTCTTAGAGAAACATAGATACATACATATGTATGAATGTAAACAGTATAGACATAAATTCAAGAGAAAATTATACAAAAAAATTAAAAAAATTAAAAAAACAGTTTATTAGACACCTCTGCCCCGTCAATATTTATAATAAGATGTGCTTAAACAGCACTTCAGAAAATGCAACTACATTTGAGTGCCAATTGCCTAAATTTCACTCAATTAGGGCCAATATTTATATGTAATAGCTACCGCATACAAATTACAAAACCAAATGGTACTATTATATTATTATAAAATGAAACTGGTGTCCAATTACAATTACAAAACCATTAACCAAAGTCAATTTGGAGAAAAAGGGACAAAATGAAATTGGCACCCTATGCATCAAAGAACATGCATAATGAAGAGGCATGAAATATGCACCACCGTCAACAAAATGGAATATAGTACTCATGCGAGATAAGTTGATATACAATTATGCAAAGTAAAGGAAAAGCAAATATACCTCTTATCCGGCCAAAATGTGAAAGGTCCACAACCTGAGCCATTAGATGCAATAAAAAGAATTAAATAAAAAATAATTGCTAATAACAAACAAATTCAGTGGCTAAAGGTGCATAAAACAAGTGGTGCCACCTAAACCCCAATTCAAAATTTAACATTGATGCTCTATTGTACAGACATAAGATCAAAATTTTTTCTTCAGTGTCACATGATAGCATGCAGAACCAAAAGTAAGAAACACACAGGTAAGAACCAATCTTACAGTTATCCAAATTCATTGATAGGTGCCTTGAAGTCCTGCTGCCTTTATATCTCCTTTACTTTTGTTCTCATTCCTCCTCCCTATTCTTCTCCTCTCTAATTTCCCCATATTACAACAATCCTAAATTTTCGTTTTCTCTAAATCTTCTAATTACTAAATGTTCTACCATTCAAAGCCACCACAATACTAGGGAACAACCAACCTATGTGGTCCTACATCAATCTTATTCTCCCCCTATTTTCTCAACATAGTTTAAAGCATCGGTTCTCAGATCTAGTATCTACTGTATTTTTTAAAATTAGAAATTGTTACTTCTGTCACATGGCTTGGCGTCTAACAGAGTTTGCCACATCATATATATGGCTATTATGTTGTTATCCTATGTTCTTTTTTCTTTATCACGTTTCTTTCATTGATTGGTCTGATTGTTGTTAAGAGCATTCAACTATGAATCTGCACCTTTCAAGTTGATGTAATCTGGCCCTCTGTTCATAATGACTTATTTAATCTGAAAAATGCATCTAAAATTAAGCTATGGATACCACCAAAGATATCAGTCACATGAAAAACATATAAAAGGAACATGAAACCAAAGCCTCTAGTAGCTGAGAAAATGACTTTGACTATGCACAAATATTAAAAACAAAAAAAACGTAATTTTCTTAACAATATATTGACAACATAGTGCCATAGTATACAAATATTAATCATCTGAAACCATGGCAATCTTTCTTCTTCTTCTTTTTTTTTTCGATAAGAGCCATAGTATACAAATATATCATAGTAACATATGCAATATGGCAATATGCGTTTCATGGGTGCCATCAAATTGTAGTGTTGATTGCCATGGTTACAAATATTTATCGTCTGAAACCATGGCAATCAACACTACAATTTGATGGCACCCATATTGCATAGGTTACTATGATACAAGTACACCTAAAATACCTTTTGTAGAAGTTTACTTAAAAAATGAAAAGCTACAATGTGCAA
>QANT01007252.1:23992-47667 GCA_003254885.1 Purshia tridentata | reverse complement strand
CAAAAATCAATAATGAATGTACTAAGAGGAACTTGAAATGTTTTGACAAGGATGCCCAAGGAGCAGCAAGCAGTCTAACTCTATCTCAAATTGCTCCCACTTCCTTTTCCGTATCTTTCAAAGATTCTCTGGAATCGGCACACACTTCGAATAAAGGCTTAACTAGTTTAGCAGACTCAAATTGAGATATGTGGGCCTCTAGTGCTAGGCTTGCTCATCAAATCTGGAAATTTTCAGAATACTTGCATAATGAGAGGGTTTAGCTGAGTGTTCAGGCCTTATGGTTTGCTTCCATGTGGTCTGGGTTTTGATTCCTCAAAGCTATTTGCTAGAGTTTCATGCCTCTCAAAGATTGTAGGGTTCGGCGTGGGGCCCCAGTTTCGAAGTTGGGTCTGCCTGGGGGGTTTCTGGGTATAAAGAAAAATGTGAAAATCAACTCGATAAAAATAAACCAGAAACTTCATAATACAATGAAACATGAAGTAAGAGTAAAAGGTTGAAAGCTTTGGGCAATGCAAACTAGGAGTAACAGTAAAACTAAAGCATAATTCGAGATATTTATGCTTTTTCTTATTCTTTCTATAGCCTGCATCATGTATTATTCTCAATCAAAATCATTAGGTGTGAATTGACTAAGTTAATGCTGAAGGTTGGAGTATTTATGTAAGTGGGATTTGAGTCCTAACAACTAAGTTATGTTCTCTCTAGATAATATTGGTTCTTTGTAATTATGTGTTTTGTGCATCTGATTTAATTTGTTTTGCTTATAGATTTTTGATACTGGATTACTCGATGGACCCTGTGGCTCATTTCAAGTATGCAATGTTCAAATTTTTGGAGGTTTTGTTCTCCACATTGGTTCTTTTTCTGGAGAGAGTGGCAAACTCTGTGTGGGTGACAAAGTCATTTGTAAGGTAATTGTGCCTTCGTTATCTGTTTAAAATTATATATCTGCTTTGGTCAAAAAAAAAAAAATTATATATCTGCTGCTTATTTGTTTCTTTTTGTTAAATTTTTGCTGTGCTCTGGTACAGGTTGACTATAACAGGCGTAGCCTCATTGCGCCTAACCATACCTGCACGCACATGTTGAACTTTGCTCTGAGGGTATGCTTGAATGCCAATGGCCAGATAACTTTCTTTTTTATTTTCTTAGTTGTTTTGTCCATATAGTTCCAAAAATTCCATTTATTAATTGCAGGAAGTTCTTGGCAGTCATGTTGACCAGAAGGGTTCTATTGTTCTTCCTGAAAAATTAAGATTTGATTTTTCTCATGGTAATGGTTTTGAAGTTAGGCAATTAAGTTAAGCCAATTAGGTTATCTGTGTCTATCAAATTTTCTAAAATGCTAGTGGAACTTGAATAGGCAAGCCGGTTGAACCTGACCATTTGAGAAAAATAGAGTCAATTGTGAATGAGCAAATTAAAGCCGAATTAGATGTTTTTGCTAAGGAGGTAACCCTGGCTGAAGCCAAGCGCATCAATGGTTTACGGGCTGTATTTGGAGAGGTATGCAACTGAATGTTGACATAATTAGGTCATTATCTTCTCAACAGCTATATGTTTGTCTTGTGAGATGCATATAATTGTGTTTTTGATGTAGGTGTATCCTGACCCAGTAAGAGTGGTGGCTGTTGGGCAAAAAGTTGAGGACCTCCTGGCTGACCCCGATAATAAGGAATGGTTATCAATTTCAGCAGAGCTTTGTGGAGGTTAGTGTCTTCTTTTGATGAGGAATTCTTGTAGCTTTGATTAGTTTTTCTATTGACCTTTATTTTTTTTTGATACATCTAGGGACCCATATATCAAATACACGGGAAGCCAAGGCCTTTGCTCTTTTATCTGAGGAGGGAATTGCTAAGGGGATCCGAAGAATTACTGCTGTCACAACTGATGGTGCTTTTACGGCGATTGAATTGGCAGACTCACTTGAGCAAGAAGTAAATGAAGCATCCAAGGCTGATGGAAGCTTGCTGGAGAAGGTAGTTTTTCTTTCATTTTCCCCCATTTTTTCATTTCGAAATGCAGATTCTACTTTATATTGTCTACTTTAGCCTTTAAGTGTTGCAGTAACCCCATCTGAATTATGTTTATTTTCAATACTTATTCCTGCTTTATTTCATTTTTCCTTCCCTTTTCAAGCTTAGGTAGGGTTCTAGCTTTTTTTTTTTCATTTCTGATTCTGTTGCATTCTGTGTGCCAGAGGGTGTCATTTGATTTCCATAAAAATGGTCGAGTTCTGGAAAAGCAATTAACTTGGTCATCTGTCTTTTCATCAAGTGCGTGGTATCATGTATTCAAATAGTGCCATATCTGCATACTTGATGCACCTTGATGTGCCATGCGTACATAACTACATACGTGCATGTTCTATTGATTGTTTGAGTGAAAAAGTTATGAAAGAAACTTAGAGAACAAGCATCTTTGAAACAAAACAAAAAGTGGTTATTTTCATGAAGTTTGGAGGTTTCAAAAATTAACGTATAAATAGTAATTGTTTCTTGTAACTAGCTTATTGAGCATGGTACTGCTTACCAGAGGAATTTGCTTTTAGTAAATAATAGTGTAATTTCCCCTGTATTTATTTATACATTGTTTCTCTTGATTTAGAAATTTACTTATAGTTACTGTAATGAATTTTCTTATAAGCTATTACTCATTATTTGTCTGTTTTTCTATTTTTGGTTTTTTCATTTAACAGAAAGTAGCTTCTTTAAAAAGTCGCGTGGACTCAGCACCAATTCCAGCAGCTAAGAAAGCCGATCTCAGGGCCAAGATTGCCCTACTTCAGGTATTTCAGCTAGGCGAAACACAGAATTTTGTTTTTACTGCCTTTTCTCACTGTTTTGTTACTGATACCCCTTCTTTTGTACTTCTCTACTTGTGTACTCTAAACTACAACGTTTCTTTTCTCACCAAACAGAACCAAGTGAGAAAGGCACAAAAGAAGATTGCAGAGCAAAATATACAGAAAGCTGTCAAGGTTGCAACTGAGATGGCTGAAGTTGCTGCTTCCGATGGGAAGGCTTTCTGTATATCCCATGTCGATGTTGGTTTGGACACAGCTGCAGTTCGCGAAGCAGTTTCGAAAGTCATAGAACAGGTCATTATCAGAATTTCACTCTTTTTTCTCTTTGGCCGCTTATGCGATTTGAGTGCCTCATTTATTTTTCCATCAAACATAATACAGGAATTCATCGCCATGAATTGAAAAATTGAAAAACTCATGAAGTGCTTTGAATTTATTTCTTGACGATTATCTGTTATGATATCTGGGGGATTTATGGGTATCAAAAAAAGAAAAAATTTTAATAGGAAAGTGATGATTATAATATTGGTTGTAAGTTATAACTTTAGGATGGTCTAATTCAAGATGATCGATTTGTCTAATGAAAACTTAAGGGACAAACGAGTTAGATACTTAAATTGTTGTCAACGCAACTTTCTTGTAAATTTGTGGAAAATAACTTGAGATCATTATTTTACACGGACAGGGAATGCCTGCCATGGTTTTCAGCACAGATGAAACAACAAATAAGGCTGTGGTGTGCGCTGGAGTACCCGGAGCCAAAGGCAAGCAGCTGGAGGTATCCGAGTGGTTGACAGCAGTTATGGGTCCCCTTAAAGGAAGGTGTGGCAAAGGAAAAGGTGGCCTTGCTACTGGCCAGGTTAGTGTTTCTTGATTAGGTTTTGAGAGTGCTTAAGGTTTAAGTGGTTTTTATCTCATGTTTTTTATTTTTTTTGCTTTTTTTTTGTCAATCTCAGGGAACAGATGCATCTCATCTAAATGAGGCAATAGACCTTGCAACGACTTTTGCACAGATGAAATTGGAATGAAGGATGACACGAAGCTCCATTCGTTTGGCAGAGCATGGCTGGATTGATATTGAATAGGCTTAGTCTGGTTCAGTTTATAGAAATTAAATTACTTACAAGAAGGGCGATTATATTAAAAACACTTGCATGAAAAGCAATTATTTGCAAAATTTTCATTCAAATGTACTTATGTGATTACTAAGTTGAGAAGGCTTTTATCAAATGGCTGATAAACTTGCAGTCCGGCGTCTAGTTGTCTGAGAAGGTTCGCTCAGTAATTGGTAACTTGAGAAACCTTAAGCACTTTGACCCCAGAAAAAAAAGTAAAACCTTGAGCAGAATTTACGGGTGAGTTTTATGAGTCATGACTCATGACATAAGTTGAGTTTTATCACGTCCGGTTGAGAATCCGAACATGAAGCCATCGCCAAGCTTGGCATCATCCTGTCATCACTGTGTAGTAGCCTAATACCCTAGCAAAACTCATGGTGCCATATCTGTGTCGTTCACACTTCACTGTCATTGATATGGCTTATTGTCGTTTGTTCGGGGTGTCAAAGCATGCTATTCATCCTATATAACCAACAATAGGGAATGTCATATTTGAAAGATCTTATAAATTAATTATTAGTTTTTCGTATTTACAAATTTCTCGTAATTGTGGATATGTAGATGATGAATTGGAAAAATTATTAAATGTATTCATATATCATTACATGTTCTAATCAATTTGATATATAAAGATGGATATTATTAGACGGTATATATACACTAAAAAAGAAACATACATTCCCATCCCATTTGGCTATTTGAGTCGTTGACAGAAGTGTCCTCGTTCATTTCATAGGTGTCCAACTGGGCCATCATATTATTTTCTGTCTCTGAGTTGGAGTGCAATTACTAATTAGACAGGTTAAATAGCTTCTTTATTTTATTATAGCTATGATGATCATGTCACCACCACCTTGAAAACTAAAACGTTCCACCCCCCCACCAATCGAAGCATCAGCATCCCGGACATTTTCTCACTGTACACGTCGGAGCGCTGCTCGGGCCTCTGTTGCTAGCGGAATCGGGCCAATCTCTCCATTCAAAATCCTAATTCTCTCTCCCGCTATCTTTAACCACTTCTAATGGACCACTTTTTCTAGGGTTTCTCTGAGCTAAGCCGATTCCGCAGACATGTCTCGGCAAGCGGCGTCGGCCCACTTCCACAAATCCAAGACGCTCGATAACAAATACGTAAGAACATATGGATAGCTCAATTTTTGCAATCTAGACTTTCTTCTTCACGTGGCGTATGTAATTGTGCAACTTCTGTTTGGCTGCTTAAAAAATGCGGTAAAGATATGGGATTGAGAGTGTTGATGGTGCTTGTCTGGGACCTGTTAAATGAAAAGGCTAGAAATGACGCGGGAAGACATATATTTCTTTATTTTTGCCGATTTTTTTTTCTCCGGATTAATTGGCAACTAAATGGAAGGATTAGGGTTTTGTTTGTATGAATTTGGTTTTTATGGTGTAAAAGAAAGAAAAAAAATGTGAATTATGAATCCTTTTGAATTAGGAATGTTGTTTCGGGTTTGATAAACATGAATGCAGGGAGTCGAGTGAGTGAATTTTTGGTGACATTGGTCAGTTCGTTTTGGGCCTCTGTTTTCTCTTATATATATGTATGTATGTATGTATGCTTTAGAACCCCAGTTTCTTCATTTGTTTGTCCTGCATTTCACTGGAACCTAACTGGGAATTAGAGTTGTAATTGTTTTTGGGTTATGAATTATGTGCTTTTCAGCTGCATGGTTTGTGGGGTTTTAAGTGGCACTACCCTCCATTTCGTTGCTGAGAAAATGGAATGCTGAATTTTCTTTATTGCCCATGGTCTTAGGATATCAATCAATCTTTTCACGTTGTTATTATCCTCAGATTTTGAATTATGTAAATATTTGGTGTAGATGCTTGGAGATGAGATCGGAAAAGGCGCATATGGTCGAGTTTACAAGGGTTTGGATTTGGAGAATGGAGACTTTGTCGCTATTAAACAAGTTTCTTTGGAAAACATTGCTCAAGAGGATCTCAACATTATTATGGTTGGACCAACATTCCCTTTATATATGAATATTTTAGAAGAACATGCTCCTTATATAATTTTAAAATATTATATTTCTTAATAGTAACTAATTAAAGGAAATAAAGTTGAGTGTGATATCTTCATTTTAAGTCATTTTCTTAAGCTCATCAGCTTGATTTTCCTTCAAATTCGAAAAATTAAACTCATTAATCTTTATTTATCAGTTTCCAATGCATATTACTTTAATCTGGCTCACTGGGTGCTGTTTTTCTTTTGATTGCTTCTTCGGTGGTGCAATGCGTTGACATTTTAGCAAGAGATTGATTTACTTAAGGTACAGTTTGCTTTCTTTATTGTTATGTTTGCTTTTATAATGTCAATTGTATACCTTTAGCTGAAATGGTATCTTACTATAAAGTATGTCCCATCATTGCATGTAAGCACTTGTTGCATATGAAGGTTTTGGGGTTTAAATGAGGACTCCTTTGCGGTGGGTTGAATTTGTTACTTTTACTTCTGCAACCATCCCTCAATATTGGATTTTTGACCTGTTCATATTCTGAAAGAATTCTATTAAACAATGGTAGTCAATTCGAGTTTATGGTCAGTAAGTAATATGTATGTATGTGTCTTCTTGGTGGTTAAATTTTATGCAAAAGCTGATTGTAATTTGGCCCTCTCAACCTGTTCCACTGTATACAGTTGTGTGATGCATGTGTTCTGATATGCTGTTCCTGAGCAGCCCTTTGCTACCTATTATGATTTATGCTGCTTACACTACACATTCCTAATGCCTTTAGATAGAAATGCATACCAAGTACAATACTCAAGGAATTTGAAATTCGTTTTTGCAGAATTTAAACCACAAAAACATTGTGAAATATCTCGGATCTTTGAAGACAAAGACTCATCTTCACATAGTCCTAGAGTAAGTGAGCTCACAATTTTTTCCATAAATGTCATCCTCTGTTGAATTTTTTTGTTATTTGCTCATTGTTGTCCTTGTAGGTATGTAGAGAATGGCTCACTTGCAAATATTATAAAGCCAAATAAATTTGGACCTTTTCCAGAATCATTGGTAGCTGTGTACATTGCTCAGGTTTACTAATGTCCTTGCTATTTGTTGCTTGCATGTGTGCTTGTGCTGGTTAGTTTTCATAACTTGATATTCATCATGATACAGGTTTTGGAAGGGTTGGTGTATTTACATGAACAGGGTGTAATCCATCGGGATATCAAAGGTGCAAACATATTGACAACTAAAGAAGTAAGTTTGCAAGTCTTTTTACCTGTATTAGCTCTTTATATATCTATTTATTGTGATCAGTCTCCAATCCGGGGGGGAAAAAACTTCTACAGTTGTACCATCCCTTGAAAGAACTTATCGGAGGTGGTTTTATGTTTGATTTGGTTTGAGATTTAAATATTTTCATTAATGTACATAGGATATTTCTTAGATGCTCTTCTGCATGTGTATTTGTGTTGCTTCTATAAAAATTATGTTGTGAAAATTTCTAGGTTTTCCAGCTTGATTACATTGATCCTAGTGTTATAGAGTTATCTTAGAGATGTAATTAGAGTGGTCAGATGGTAAATGGATGGGCAAGAGAAGATAGATGGTCGATTTTAACTATGGTGACTGGTGCGAGGATTGTTTGAAATGGGTTGACCACACCCTAGGTGGCAAGGGTGCAATTGTTTTTAGGGGGAAATTGAAAATTTTGCACTGGTGGATGTATGCCTAATTATGCTTATCCCATGGTTGGAATGCTGTTTCATCTGGTCAGAGCAGCTTTTCTATCTAAGCCTTTGAGGGTCATTGTCTATGGAATTTTTCATGTCGGTTACCTGTGTCTTACAAATTGCTACTAATCAATTGGACAAGGTTAATCAAGTCCCCAACCTGTGGCTGTTAGTTTGGACATTGCAGAGGAGCTATCTCATGTTCTTTGGTAATAGGCTGCAGTGCGACCTAATAAATTGCTACTCAAGACTAATAAGAGGAACTGAAGCTGCCTAAGTTCACAAATTATATAAACATTAATCTATAATATAATTTTGTTTTGGTTTTTAATCTTTTGTATTTTGAGCTTTACTTTTCGGTCTTCATCTGTTGGCAAATGTATATGACCAAATTTACTTATTTGGTGTCTCTCTGCCATAAGATGATGTATTCTTGTGGCCTCCATAATGATTCTGTAGCATGAAATAAATCTTGTGGGACAAACACACACACCCACACTCATCCGTTAATGGGACAGTTGATGACGTTTTAACATGAGTTCAGTCAGGAAATTAGTTGTTCGCATTGTTTGTGAATATTATTTTTTTGGTAATAACTCATTATATTACTTGTTCGGCATAATGTACTCTTTTCAGGGGCTTGTGAAACTTGCTGATTTTGGTGTTGCGACAAAACTGACTGAAGCTGATGTTAATACACATTCAGTTGTTGGAACACCATATTGGATGGCCCCAGAGGTATTTCCTACTTCTCTTCTTGATGGGACATGGTTGCATTGATATTCTACTATAGTAAATTTGGAAATTATTGTATAGTTCATCCTTATTTGCCAATTCTTGTCCATTGTTGTAGCACAAAAGTTAATAGTATTGAGTTTTTATGTTCAAAATACAAATGACTTTACATGATGGGGTGGGCATTATAATGTTTGTTCATTTTGGATTGAGTATTGTTTTGGCAAACAGACAGACTAGCATGATCAGGCAACTGGATTTATTTTTTTATTTTTTTCCTGCATGACATGCAGAAGTACAGTTTAAACTGCTGATACAGCCTGAAAGTGTGCTTAGAAAAAAACATGAATTAGTGGCTCATGCTTTTTGATGCAGTCTGTAAAGTTGTGTATTGGCCCTCCTTTTGATGAAAATGATTATGTTTTAGGTGATTGAAATGTCAGGGGTTTGTGCTGCTTCAGACATTTGGAGTGTTGGCTGCACTGTTATTGAACTTCTTACATGTGTACCTCCTTACTACGATCTGCAGCCTATGCCAGCTCTGTTCCGTATTGTTCAGGTGTGTACCTTCTTACATGTGTACCTTCTTGTAGTTATCATTAAATACTGCAGAGCACTCCTTTCTGTGAATACTGTAGTCTTTCTAGCAAATCATATTCTGTTGTCTACGTAGCTTAATTTGCTCCAGTTGTACATTTTCTTTTTGGTGGTGGGAAAGGGCGCACTCACAACTGATTTTGAACTGGTGATTTATTATCTCATATAATGCTGAGAATTATGTCAATTTTCAGTTAGAAGCCTTTGCCTTGCCTCCTCCTTTCTTCTTTTTGTGTTCATGAGATGCCTAATAATTCTATTCTTAAACATTGAATAGCAACAGTGACATTTTTTTCTTCTTGTTCTCTACCTACAATTTCAGGATGAGCATCCTCCCATACCTGACAGCCTATCTCCTGACATTACTGATTTTCTGTGTCAGTGCTTTAAGAAGGTGAGGCAGAGCCATTCTTACCTACTCCATTATGTGTAATGTTAAGATAGTTTCTTTAGATTTTCTGTTAAATTTTGCTAATTTGTCTCCTCTCCTATCCATCCTCTTAAAGTTATCCATTACTGTTTCATTAGCAATTCATATGAAAATTTATGTAAAAATCTAATTGACATGAAAATGCTCTAGTACATGTTTGATTATAGAGCTTATGTTTTGAATCTAATGTGAAAAAGAATAGCAATAGTAATATCTTGTTACTGTCAAATAAATGAGAGTTTAATTACCAATCTTGCATCATATATAAGATACAATTTATTATGTGTTTATGTTTGACACATCAGCAAATTTTAGATTGTTCTTTTCCAGTCCCACACAATCCAATAAAATCATTTCAGTTTTACTTGTTGCCCACCCCATAGTCTGGGTGGAATCTTCTTGAGACTGCTCAAAATGGGTAAATTTCAACTTAGTTAACTGTATCTTTAACATTTAGTTGCATATCTCAGGATGCTAGGCAACGGCCTGATGCAAAAACACTGCTGTCTCACCCTTGGATACAGAACTGCAGGCGAGCTTTGCAATCTTCAATACGTCACAGTGGAACATTAAGGTAGATATTTGTCATTCGCAGGTCATTCTTATGAAATGAATACTTGCACCACTTACTTAGCATCATTGTCCATGGTAAAATAGGTGATTTCTATTTTCTGTTGGAGTAAAACAATGTAGTGGTCAATAGTAGATTATACAATCTGCCTTAACCATGAGGGCACCAAAGTTTAATTTTTGATTAACTGGCTGAGGTTTTTATTTAGTTTAACTTGCAAATATATATATAATCAGCTTCTCTGACAGGGTCCTGCATTGCAGGATGTCTCATAGCATTTGAAAACTTGAGCATGGGAATTTAAATTCTATGAGATATCCTGAAATGTGAGATCCTGTCAGAGAAGTTTTTCATATATATATAGGGAGCTTCAAGTGTTGACATCCACAATTTAAGGAAGTGGGGGTGTCCTGTTGTCCAATGATTGGAACCATCTATTTCCTAGGTCATCTTTCAAGGGTCATCCCTGCAAAAATAGCCAAATTGGAAGCCATTTAGCCATTAATTACCGTCATCGTCGTTCCAATTTTATTCGGGATCTAAAATATGGATGGTTCTAATCGTTGAACTGCATTGCAGGGCAGCTGGGGTGAGGGTGTCCGCATTTTTCTTAAAATATGGATGCCCACTCTTGAAGCTCCCTGTATATATCTCTTTTTGGTTCATGCTCTTTACTCCAGATGAGGCTTATGGACTATGTAGCTCTCTTATGAAATTTTGTGTGGTCATAATTATTAGTGATTTTAATATTTTTGTTCTGGTTCTGTATACGGTTTGTTTGACATTCAATATTAGGGGATGTCTTTTCTTCTTAGAATTTTTTGTCATTCGATGTTTTTTCAAAGATCTTTTAACTGGTTGGGACTGTTTTTGTTTGGTAATTTATTTTAAAAACCCAGTTTTTTTTTCAGAAATATACAGGAAGATGCTTCATTGGATGCAGAAATTTCTAATGGAGATCATCAGAGCTCTGGTGAAAGCCCTTCTGCAGAGAAAGCGGAAGTAGCTGCTTCTTCTGTTAAAGCTGTGAGAACCTTTACCTTTTCTCATTAAGCAAATTAAAGGCTTAAAAACTTTTGAAAGAAAAGTCGCTTTGCATTTGAGTTTCCTTGTATTTTGTCATTGACTTGGGCCTTTTGAACTTCAGGACTATAGGACAGAGTTATTATCAACTGAGGTTTCTGATATGACCAAATCTGATGATGATCCGGCTTCAGGTTTAAAATTGGTTGAGGAGAAGACAGAGAATTTAGAAGATGATCTGACGGATCAGGTTCCCACCTTATCTATCCATGAAAAGACATCTTTGCAAAAAGGTTCTGGCATAATATCTTCTAATAAGGGATTGGCTCCCTCTGAGTCAGCTGAGCTTGATGATCTATCACATACCAGCAATCATGATGAAGTGCTGATGAATGGTGACGTTAGATCTCCTGAACTAACAACAAAAAATGCATCTGGGAAACATGGAGGAAAAGGGAACTCTGTCCACGTTGGATACAGATCATTCGGTTTTGGACCAAGAAATCAAGATAGTTTTCAAAAGGTAGGGTTGCACTAATTGCTATTGATTTCGTCTAACTACTTGGCCGACATTTGATGGATGGTATAATATGCACAAATTATTCCTCTGTTCCTGCACACTTTTTAATTTTGGCATGCTAATATGCTATGGTGATTTGTGTCTTATTAAATCAATGAGGATAAATTTTCAGTTTTGTGTTTGACTATGTGATGCATGTTGGGCTTCATTTTTATTTTTTCAATAATTTTAGTGTGTCCTTTGTAAAGGTTGTTACTACTTTACCTTTGATCCTCATAATTCTTACTCCTGGATTTGTTCCTGTCATTTTGAAGGCTGCCAAGATGCCAGTCGCTTCGGGAGGGAATGAACTCAGTAAATTTAGTGATACTCCAGGAGATGCTTCCTTGGAGGATCTGTTTCACCCTTTGGATAAACATCCGGAGGATAAGCCAACTGAGGCTTCGACATCTGCATCTATGTCACATTTGAAACAAGGAAATACATCTGTAAATGATGCTGTGAAAAGTGACCTTGCTACAAAGTTGAGGGCTACAATTGCTCAAAAACAAATGGAGAGCGAAATGGGTCAGGCTAACAGCAGTGGTGGCAGCCTGATACAGCTTATGATGGGCGTTCTCAAAGATGATGTGATTGATATTGGTGGTTTGGTATGTTTGAAGTGTTTGCGTTGTGTTGAATTTCTTGACTTGTCATCCCTCACACCTTTTGTTTTATATGTTTATGTTTATTAGGTTTTTGATGAAAAGTTGCCCGGAGAAAACCTTTTTCCCCTACAGGTACTCAGGTTTCTTTTTGTAGCTTTCTAACTTGCTAGTTGTCTTTGCTATTGGCCTCTTAGAGTTTGAAACACAATATTTTTGTATGTGTGAGGCATGTTTAACTGTGCAAATCTTTAGTAGTTTTGGATGCTTATGGCATCTACTGCCCTGCCCTTAGTAGAATATATGAATAATGTTGTTCCTTCCTAGATGGTTTGAATAAAGGAATTATTCAGTGCTTCTTGAAATGCTGAAACTGATTTTTCTTACAGTAGAATCTATGAATAATGTTGTTCCTTCCTAGATGGTTTGAATAAAGGAATTATTCAATGCTTCTTGAAAGGCTGAAACTGATTTTCTTACACATTAATCTTTGGGATATATACATCTGTCATTGGCTACTTATATTGAGATAAATTTTAATTTTAAACTATCAAGATGCTGAGCAACTATATTTCAGTTCAACCTTCACTTCAAAGTCTTTTCCTGAATAAAAGACACTGAGATTTTTTATATTTTATTTTATGGGTTGGATCATCTGTCGAGGTGCCATGTTTGACACTAATTTTTCATAAGAGCCATGTGACCCTAATAAGTTGCATGTATTAGAAGTTGTTTCGAAAGTTGGCTTATATGGTGATTTCTGAATATTTAGGCACAGGGAGATGGGGGTTGGTGTATATGCTTTTGCTAAAATTGTTATTAGCGTATATGGTCATATATCTTTTTCTTATTTACCAATAAAAGCAATTTAAAAACAAAGTGATATCTGTGTACAAGTCTCCATAATTTACACACCATATTACAATTTTTCACATCTGAGTTTAACAATTGCAAATCATCAGTGTCAAATGATTGTTAGACATTGGTGGAGTGTTGTCTTGCCCTAAAGTGTATGATGCACACAAATATCAGAAGCATCACAGAAATCATATATGTATTTGTCTGTCATTTTTGAATGTGGAGAAGCAATAACTTCTGTTATTTCTTGCTTGGTAGGCTGTTGAGTTTAGCCGGTTGGTTGGGTCATTGAGACCAGACGAATCAGAAGATGTTATCGTCTCTGCCTGTCAGAAACTTATTACCATCTTCCATCAGCGCCCAGAGCAGAAAATTGTTTTTATCACCCAGCATGGTTTGCTCCCTCTAATGGAATTGCTTGAAGTTACTAAAACTCGTGTATGCTAACTACTTTAACCACACCTGTTCATGTTTTTGATAAATCTTGAGATAACTGTCTGCTTAGCATTTAGCCTTATAACATCTTTATGTGAGTATTGTTTCCCACTTTCACAGGTTATATGTTCTGTGCTTCAAATTATAAATCAGATAATTAGAGATAACACTGATTTTCAGGAAAATGCCTGTCTTGTTGGTCTGGTGAGTACTAATGCATTCAGGTTTTTATGTAATTTCATCTTTGGTGGGATTTGACAAAGTAGCTAACTTGGTTAAAATTGGTAGCATTTAATATATTTATTTACTTATGAGATTTTCGGCATTTAGTTCTTCAGAAGATTGAATTTGTTTACACTGTTGCATTAATGCGCCGAATAAATCTTTACAAAGTCATCCATATTTGTTTCTTCCCTCTATCTTTTTTTTTTCAATCTTTTTCCAAAAGGTTTATGCCCTAGAATTTTGTTACTTGTTGGTGTTAGTTATGTCTATTGGTAAGTTTTATTACAGATCCCAGTGGTAATGAACTTTGCTGTACCTAATCATCCTCGGGAAATTCGTATGGAAGCAGCTTACTTCTTACAACAGCTTTGTCAGTCAAGGTTGTGTTCCCTTCTTGTGGTTGGTCATAATTTTTCATCAGAATAATTTGAGGTTGACTGTGGAGGCTTCTTTTGTGCAGCCCCTTGACATTGCAAATGTTCATAGCTTGCCGTGGAATACCTGTTCTGGTGGGCTTTTTAGAGGCTGATTATGCAAAATTCAGGTTTGTGGTGTTAAGTGGTGGAACAACTGTGTTTGACAGTTAGGTCAGTTTGGTGAAAGTTCATGAACTATGACACAAGTACTCTGGAGTAACCTCATTAACAATTAGCTACCTTTTTGGAGCTTGCGTCTATGGCTCCCCTATGGGGGGACTGCCTGCCCATTTCTGATGGGTTGAACCCTGAAACTCTCACCTAAAAGTGGTGGGTAACAATTTGGTTACAAGGGCTGGTGGTGAGTGATGGGCAGATGCTATGTTCACTTTAAGCTTATTAAGAACTGATTCTTAATTAAAATGAAAAAAGTGATAGATTTGTGATTCAATCTCGGAAATTATCTTATAGGACACAAGTGTGTACATTGTCACACCTGAATGTTTCATATTTGAAGACTCTGAGCTCACTTTCCCTTTATGCATAATCTCTTGTCTTTTATCATTTATCTTTTATAGTCTATGTATTATTCAAATATTTAATTAGACTTTTTTCTATCCAGGGAAATGGTTCATCTAGCTATTGACGGCATGTGGCAGGTCTTTAAGCTTCAGAGGTCAACCCCTAGAAATGATTTCTGTCGCATAGCAGCAAAGAATGGAATACTGCTGAGGCTGATTAACACCCTTTATAGCTTGAATGAGGCCACCCGTCTAGCTTCCATATCTGTTGGGGGTGGATTTCCACTTGATGGTTCAGCTCAGCGCCTACGGTCTGGTTCATTGGATTCTGGCCATCCAGTTTTTGCTCAGAGTGACGCACCACTTACTGCAACTGATCAGCATGATCCCTCTAAGGTTAGGCATGGAGTAATTGATTTTCATGTGTCAACTGGAACAGCAGAACCTGCACGTGCATCTACTTCAAATTCCCAAAGGTTAGATGCCAATCATTCAGATCCACGATATCTTCATCTAGATACTGATACAGCTCAATCTGGCAGTGCGGTAGTGGAAGCTTCAGTTCCTTCTAAATTACCAGACTCAACCTCATTAGATAAAGTTGTAAATATTACAACCAAAGAAGCTTCAACTACCTCTAGAGGAGATCTTGACGTCAGGCAGCAGCGAGCTACTAATTCTTCGAATAGGGCATCCACAGATAGACCTCCCAAAATGGTTGAAGGTACATCGAATGGGTTTCCAACTACAGTGGGCATCCACAGATAGACCTCCCAAAATGGTTGAAAGTACATCGAATGGGTTTCCAACTACAGGAGCTCCTCAACAGGAGCAAGTTCGACCCCTTCTTAGTTTGTTGGATAAAGAGCCTCCTTCCAGACGCTTTTCTGGTCAGCTTGAGTATGTACGCCACCTGCCAGGAATGGAGAGACATGAAAGTATATTGCCGCTTTTGCATGCCTCTAATGAAAAGAAGACAAATGGTGAATTAGATTTCCTGATGGCTGAATTTGCAGGTAACAGTTGTCTTTATCTAACCACTTATAAATTATTATATATATATGTATATATATTGTGGAGTTGATGTAAACTATGTAGAGACCTACAGAGACCAGCGTTGGCCTTCCTGCACGCAGATTTTTGTTGAAATTCTGTTAGTGTTAGGATTGCAAAAATTCATAATTCTTTCAAATTTTTTAATGACTCAAACAAAAAATTTGCCTCTTGCTCCTATTAGGCACATATGTATCAGAAAATTAATTTGATTTTCTGTTTCTTTGATGTTTGCCTTATATACCTCTTGTATTCATCTCTTATATATTTCTATAAAGGTAAATGATTTATTCATTATTTCACAGATGTCTCTCAACGTGGTAGAGAAAATGGAAATGCTGATTCTACTCCTAGAATTTCGCATAAAACAATTAATAAGGAGTTAGTAACACAAGCATCTATCAAAGGAGCTGCCTCCACCTCTGGTATAGCATCTCAGACGGCATCAGGAGTACTGTCTGGTTCAGGTGTTCTAAATGCTAGACCAGGCAGTGCAACATCATCTGGATTGCTTTCCCACATGGTTTCAACACTGAATGCAGATGTTGCGAGGGAATACCTAGAAAAGGTGGCAGATCTTCTGCTAGAGTTTTCACAAGCAGATACTACTGTAAAATCATACATGTGTAGCCAAAGTTTGCTCAGCCGTCTTTTCCAGATGTTCAATAGGGTGGAGCCCCCAATTCTTTTAAAGGTACTTCAGAAGTTCTGTTACTCACTTTTGTGATTTATGTTATTTGTAATCTTGGTAACTTTGGTGCTTTGTCTTCTTGCAGATACTGAAGTGTATCAACTATTTATCAACTGATCCAAACTGCTTAGAGAATCTTCAGCGAGCGGATGCAATTAAGTATTTGATTCCAAATCTTGAACTCAAAGAAGGATCTCTTGTATCTCAGATACATCATGAGGTGGGCCTTCTTTCTTGTGTTCTAATGGTAATAGTGGATGGTTGCTCTAAAAGCTGCGGCTTACTGTCTTTGTTGTTTGAAAATAAATATATGATCTCGGTCATTAGTTATGCAAGTGGTTCAAGTCATGATAAAATTTCTCATTAATTTTATCATTCATTCTTGAGATGTTAAACTTGTACTTCCATACACCAGTTGCATGATATGGAGTATAAGAACCTCTTATCTCTAGAGGATGGGCAGTATAACAAAATCTCCGTCTACATGCTGTAACGAAAAATAATTTCATCACCTGGTCAACAAAAGTTTCTTACGAGCTCTTACATAGTTTGAGGAACTACATAACTATGTGTTCCCCATCATAGAACTGTTTCAATGTTCAGTGTTTTAGTCTGTATGGATATTGACAGTCCATTGGAATGTTCATAAGAAACACAGGAAAGTTCTTAATATGAAATGGAAAGAAAAAGTACAATAGAAGTGAACAAGTAGTCAAGAAACAGCAGCCACCCAAGCCCATTGAAGAAAGAAAAATAGAATATCCAGAAATTCAGTAGTACAATCATGTCACTAAAATCACTACACTGGGATTGCTCTTTTTTCTTTAAATTCAATTTCTTTTTCCTTTGGTGGGTTTACTTTTATTCTGGTTATCGAGTTCTAATTACATTCTTCTCAACTTCTTTTGAAGGTTCTCAATGCCCTATTCAATCTGTGTAAGATTAATAAGAGGAGACAGGAACAAGCAGCTGAGAATGGAATCATTCCACACTTGATGCACTTTATTGAGTCAAATTCTCCTTTGAAACAATATGCGCTGCCTTTACTGTGCGATATGGCTCATGCATCACGAAATTCGAGAGAGCAATTAAGGGCTCATGGTGGATTGGATGTGTACCTGAGCCTTCTTGAGGATGAGTTTTGGTCTGTGACTGCCCTGGATTCAATAGCTGTTTGCTTAGCTCATGACAATGACAACCGTAAGGTAGAACAAGCATTGCTGAAAAAGGATGCAGTTCAGAAATTGGTGAAATTCTTCCAATGCTGCCCGGAGCAGTATTTCGTTCACATATTGGAGCCATTTTTGAAAATTATCACGTATGTTATTATATATATGTTTAATTTTACAATTTGATTGAATGCAGTAGTTGAGGATGTTTCTCCTTTTCCCTTGGAGGACATAACAAGCTTTTTTTTTTTTGGGCAGGAAATCATCTCGAATTAATACCACATTAGCTGTTAATGGTTTGACACCACTGCTTATCACAAGACTGGACCATCAGGATGCTATAGCCCGTCTAAATCTTCTTAAACTGATAAAGGTGGGGCCAACTTTTTTCTTTAATCTCATCTTGGTTCATCTAGGAACGGTGATGCTGTTGAGAAAATAGGAAGAGAATAAGATACTTTAATCTTAACCCTGTTCCTAAATAAGAATATTATCACCTGATTTAGGAAACCGGATTGCACCCCTAACAAGCTTGGAAATCAAATATTCTTAGAATTCTAATTACAGTTTACTTTTATTTTCCAATAGATGCATTTTGCATAATTACTATGCCTGAATTGATTTGGTTTACCATGTGGAAACATTGTTTATTAGTTTAGCTGAGTAGTGATTCTCAAGTGAGGTAAGTGAAATGTATCAAGGGGGGACAAGGAACTAGGAAGTTCTTAGGGGTAGGAGAAAATAGTGATATACATTTGTTTATCTTTTCGCCTTCTAGTATGGAATGCAAGGAGAGATGTAGAAGACTATTCTGTGGCTATTTTCTGTAGATTAATCATATGCAGTTAGCTCTGGGTGATGCTTTTAATGTTGGGCTGAGGCATCCCAAAGATTAGGACTATGCTTTTAAGATTGATTGACTGGGATGCGACCTTTTTTGTGTTTATATGAAGTTTAGGTATATGGTGTTTGAAGTCGTTTCAGATCCTACTTATTCACTTCCTGTTGTAATTATAATTGACCAAAATGGCAGGCTGTTTATGAGCACCACCCGCGGCCAAAGCAATTGATTGTGGAGAATGATCTGCCTCAGAAGCTTCAGAATTTAATAGAGGAACGCAGAGATGGGCAACGCTCTGGAGGCCAAGTGTTGGTGAAACAAATGGCTACTTCGCTGCTAAAAGCACTCCATATTAACACCGTATTGTAAATTCAGGTTCTAATTTTCTTTCTTATATTGTATATTTGATTGTTTAGGAAAAGTTTATTTTTGTACTTTTCTTTCCGTGTAAGGTGGCCGCCTTTTTTTGCATCAGTGAGCTGCTTTGATTGCCTTCATTTTAGTTTTTTTAGTTTTTTCGCTTTTTCTTTTGTATTTTTTTCTTCCCTTGAATCCTTCTACAATTCAAATTGAGCTAAGTTGATTGTAAGCTTTTCTCGGTTGACAGTTATCTAAATATTAATGAAAAATATTTATCTGCTGGAAAAATTCCCTTAATATTAACCTTAATGACATCGTGTGTGAGTCATTTCTCAGCGATTTGCAGGAAAAAAAAGTACAGATTAAACTCCTGTTTTCTTGAAGTGTAATGTTAAAGAAATAATTGGCTTTGATATTCATATCACGCTTCAGAATTCATAAATTCCTTATAAATCTGATTTTTTTAATACAATCAAATCATTATAAATATTATAAATTTTAATGATTGAATACCAGTTCGTTAAAGCTTGTGAATAGACCTAAAATTAAAAAACAAACTGAATTCTTTCCAAATCGTCCGAATTCCATAATTTACCATTCGGCGAAAACCAACACCCTCTAGACAGACGGGAAAATAGTACTGCAACCGCCCCTAGCGGTGTGGTGCCGGAATCCAAAACAATTTGTAGGCCCCACATTTTTCTATCAAAGAGAGATATATTGTGATAAAGAGAAGGTCCCTGTAGTTCTAATTATTTTGACTTGATTCTAAAATTTACAAATCATTACAATTCAAGAATATATATGTTCATTAATCCGTTAAATTATAACTGCATGCAAAATTCATTACCAAAATCAAAATAATTTGTAAAATACATGACCAAATACACAACAAACTTAACAATTTAATAAACAAAAATATTAACATGTTATTGCAACAATTTATAAACTACAAAATCAAAATCATAACAATTGAAACTAATCAAACATTCCCCACAATCACACTTCCGGCTAATAGAAAATGGCAGGGTGGCTTGAGAGAGGGGAGTACACAAAGCCAGTTCAAAGTGTTTCTCATCCTTCACAAAATCTTATAAGTAATCTGAATTCAATACCAAATACAATACAACACATTACGTACTCAATGAGTACAAAAGGTGCTTAAAATTTTAGTCCCACTAGCCTAAAGTAACTTTAACGTTACAAAACAAAGAAAATACCACTCCAACCTCTGCTAGTGTACAACCCATCTTTAAATAAGAAGCCTGTCAAGGCAACTGCACAAATTAGTAAATCAACAGCAGAAAAACCAATCACCACTCTTCCATTTGCACGCAGCAAAGCCAGCAACTCTCAAATCAGATCGGCGACGTTCATTGGCATTTCATCAATCTGGGTACTGTAGTACTGTTCAATGTCTCTTAAAATCTTGATATCATCGCTTTTGACAAAGTTTATTGCCACACCCTATGAGAAATCAAATAGCCCATCCCGATTAGAACTTACAAACAAATAATAAGCTAATGGAGCATAATCAGCAAAAACATATTATAAGAATAATACACACAAAAACCAATTAAAAATACTCTCTGAAGCACGACAAAACAGAGCATTCCTTTTTACACCATCTCATAAATGGTAAACTTTAGCTGAACTCATTTAGCAGTAACAAGCATGAAATTTTCAGCTGAGCTTTGGAGGGGACAAACTACAATACAAGTTTGTAAGTCTTAAATGGGTGCATTATCTAAATTGACCTATCAATCTAGGGCATTGAAACAAAACATCCAATGTTGGCGTAGATTAATCCAAGCCATGTTTTATCATCTCATACCTTTGTAAATAGTTTTATTATTTATCAATTCACACTTCGGAAATTACAGATCACTACCCAGTGGTGCACATATAAATACATTACTAACCTAATGCATATACAATCAAAAAAACATAGGCAGCGTTTTCTTTCAATTTGTGTGCATGAGAATCCCGTTGTCAAAAACCAAATTTAAACAAAGAACTTGCATTTAGAACAAATGATATCAGAAACACAGAATATGTTAAACTTATTTATCTCAATTGGAATAAATACCTTGCGTCCAAAACGACCAGAACGACCAATCCGATGAATGTATAGCTCTCGATTGTTTGGAAGATCATAATTGATAACCAAGGAAACCTGAATAAAGAGGGGAAAAGTAACATGATTAGAAAAGCAGAGCGGGAAAGACATCTTCATAACATGTTGGCTAGAATGCAACGTAAACAACCATAGTCCATGTGCACTATGTCTCACAGATATAGTAACAAATTCATTGATAAGAAGCTCTAAAAGATCCCTTTTAATTCACAAAAAATTTATGTCATTTTGTAAATTTGGGTGACCATGGTCATTTGGCAAGTTAGAATGTCCCAAGTAAACAACCAAATGGATCTCAAACTAGAAACAGGATATCTGTCGTCCACACCAACCCACAGATGTGCATACGGGCACGCACACACCAAAATAACAAGTCCAATCTAGTTCAATAGCTTTCTTAATTATTCACATCAAACAAGGTCTTGAAACTTTAAATTCTAGCTGATGATAAGAAAATTATAAATGAACTTGCCTGCTGAACATCAAGGCCCCGGGCCCAAACATCTGTTGTGATCAGAACACGAGTATTACCACCTCGAAACTCAGACATAATAGCGTCTCTTTCTTTCTGAGGCATGTCTCCATGCATAGCAGAGACAGTGAAGTTGTTACTTCGCATCTTTTCGGTGAGCCAGTCCACCTGTCCCAATGGGATTGCAAAGATCAACATAGATAGACCAGGAAAGGAAAGCAACCAGAAAAACTATGGCAGTGAACCATGAGGAAAACTATTACAAACAGTATCGTCAAACTTCAAGATATTAGTATCACAAACCAACTATGAAGGTATAAAACAGTTTACCTTTCGCTTTGTGTTGCAGAAAATAACAGCTTGTGTAATTGTAAGGGTGTCATAAAGATCACATAGAGTATCGAATTTCCACTCTTCCCTTTCAACTGCCACGAAAAATTGCTTGATTCCCTGTCAGCAGAAATACACATTTTACATCAAATTTCACATTGCATTCAAAGGAAGCATACATGCAAGACAGAAGCATTGCGTACCTCCAAAGTCAACTCATCACGTTTTACAAGGATCCTTACAGGGTCTGTCATAAACTTGTTTGTCATCTCCAAAATTTCATGGGGAAGTGTAGCAGAAATTAAGCAAACCTACAACATTACAACTGGTTTCAGACAAACATACTAAATCTGATAAGACTTGCAACATAATAATCCCCAGCATCAAAACAGCATTTAAATACATATTACAGCAAGAGGGAAACAGTACATCCTTGGCGTGATTATAAACAACATGTACACTGAGAAGAGAGAAATAAAACCTGGAGCTCCGGTGGAAGATATCTGTAGACATCGTAAATCTGATCCTTGAAACCTCTGCTCAACATCTCATCAGATTCATCCTGGAAAACCAAACCAAAACCAACAAAGATTAAGAAAATAAGAAAGCTAAAGCCAAAGCCACAATGAAAAACACAAAGGAAAAAACGAGAGAAGAGAGAGACTGACGAGAACTAATAATTTAATGGCTCGAGTGCGCAAAGTTCTCCTTTTGATCATGTCACAGACTCTACCAGGAGTTCCAGACACCACATGAACTCCGTACTCAAGCTTTCTGATATCCTCACCCACGCTTTTCCCTCCAATGCAAGAATGTGCTTGTATATTTATGAAATTTCCAATTGCCAATATCACCTTCTCTGTCTGTGCCGCCAATTCCCTTGTCGGTGACAATATCAATGCCTGAACCCTACAAGTACACAATATATAATCGTATTGGAAACAGCAGCGCAACCCTAATTATCCCGAGAAACAAACAAAACACAAAAGCAAACCCTAAGCAGCGATATCAAAAAAGAAAGTTAAAAAATTAGGGTTGAGGCTAGGGCGTACTCTCTGTTGGAGGTATCAACGAGCTGGCAAACGGTGAGGGCAATCATGGAGGTCTTTCCGGTACCGGACTGGGCCTGGGCTATGACGTCACGACCGTCAATGATGGGCCTGACGGCCCGTTGCTGGATGGCGGAGGGCTTCTCGAAACCGTAGTTGTAGATGCCTCGGAGGAGATCGTCCTTGATGCCCATCTGATCGAAGGTCATGATGGGCTCAATGCCATCGGAAGTCACGAACTCGAGCTTGTCGTCGAGCCCCATGCCGCCGCCCCGTCGGGCACGGTTCTGGGGCACCACGCTCGTCGCTGCGGCAGACTCCAGCTTCTCGGTTTAGGGTTTCTCGAGGGGTTTGCTTTCAGACCTGCGGGAGATGAGGCTGCCCTTTATTTTCTGCAACACACCACAAACAGACTCAATTAATTTTGAGTCGCAAAAACAAATCTCAAGGGTTTATATAATTTATATTTTTGCCTTCTGATAGTCTGATATCAGCTAAAATTATATAATTATTATTATTTGCTTGCAACAAAAACAAAGTTTCATTTTGATGACGTGTACGTATATACGGCATGATTTCTTTCATTGGCAAGGGCCAAAGCCTGAGCGCGTCGGATTTTCTTTTTTTCCTTTTTAATTTTAATTCCAAAGGTATTATGTTGTAGAAATAATTTTCTTGGTCACATGACTCACATCCCATGTTGTAAGAAACAATAAATTAGTATAACATGTATGTAGGGCTGTTCATTGATTAAAAGCACCCAACCAAAAAAAAAACTAATGATTTTGGGCCTTGATGAATTCGAAACGACTTGGTTGGTTTTTAAGGGGTCTAGCAACAATTCAATCCAATTTTGCTTGGTTTGGAACTTTGGGTTGGCTGTATTAATCAGTGTGGGCTTAACATAACCATTCGGGCCTGTATATGATGATAACTTCCCTTTTTTTTTTTTTTTTTTTTTTTTTTTT
>QANT01007252.1:0-23987 GCA_003254885.1 Purshia tridentata | reverse complement strand
TTTTTTTTTTTTTTTAAATTGAATTCTGAGTACCTCGTTTATTTAGAATAATACTTCTCATTAACGTGATTCTACAGACACCAGAAAATTATTTTATATGTACACTCATATCTAAATTTTCAAATTATTCAATTTATTCTTGATTCCCACTATTATTAAGGATGTACCAAAATAACCCTACAAAATTATTTTTATATATCTTTAAAACTTAAAAACAATAATAATCAGTTATAACTTATGTGATTTGCTGCCACCATGAGATCATTTCTGTCAGCCCTTTTCTATTCTACTTTAATTCTTTCTCTCTCTTTTCCCTTCAGTGAAAGAGAGGAAGGTGGCAAGAAAGAGAAGCGGGAATGAAGGAAAGCTGAGATGGAGGGAGGAGCATGACTTAAAAGGAGGAATAAATTTCTATATTAATTTTCTATATCTTTTTTATTCATTATCTGACTTATTAACACATGATTGAAGGAGAAACAAAGATTATAAAAATAAAATAAAATAAGGAAATTAAGGAAGATGGAGATCGATGCAGCCCCACTTAAGGTTGCTGAACTCCCATGATTCACCATAAAGAGTCAATAATCTTTGCGTTTTCCATCATTCCTTATTGGTTAGGCTAATGTCAACCCGTTTGGCAGTGCTTTTAGAATGATCAAAAGCGTTTTCAAATTAGAAAAATCGTTTTTGGTAGCGTTTGGCAAAAATATATATAAGTGCTTTTGAGTTATAAAAGTGTTTTTAAGGAGTTTTTTAAAAAGCACCTGACAGGTGCTTTTATCAAGAAGCATTTTAAGTGCTTTTGCGTGAATCACTTAGGCCCCGTTTGGTATTGCTTTTTTAAACTTAAAATCACTTATTTTGACAATTTTGAGCTCAAGGCCGGTTTGGTTAATAAATAAACATCAGTTTTTTTCCAAAATTCCAATCCATTGGCAGAGATTTTAAAAAGCTAACCAAGGGAAGCTTTTACAATTCACGTTGGAAATAATCAGTCAGGAACCGGTTATATGGTTTAATGAAACTTTTGAAATACCTAAAATATCCTTATCAATTATAACAATTTACAAGGGATATATATATATATTTCTTGTGAGATTAGCACCCAGGGGGCACAATTCTTCTCCCTGCTCCATCTCTTCTTTATATATATATATTTCTTGTGAGATTAGCACCCAAGGGGCACAATTCTTCTCCCTGCTCCATCTCTTCTTCAGTTTTTTGGTGGGGTTCTACACAAAGTAGAAGAACCCAGGTATGTCTTATATATAATTTAGAAAAAAAAAATTGTATAAACGCAAGTGGAAGTGGTTTTTTAACCAAACAAGTATTTGTAAAGCACTTTAATCATCATATCTATTTCAGTCATTATATATAATTAAAACACTTTTAACACTAATATTTACCAAACACATAAGAATCCTTTTTTGTATCCACAACACTTTTCATAATACAGTTTACCAAAAACTTAACTGTTTTATTTCACAGCTGATTATAATCACAGCACATTTCACAGTGATTATTTTCACAGCACAGCTATACCAAACTGGCCCTTAGTGACTAAAGTGAATATTCAAAATTTATTGACCTTTTTGGGAATAAAAAATTTGTATTGACTATTATGTAATATTGATTTAAATATAATTTTCTATAGGGTAAATAGTCATTCTGGTCCCCAGAATATTACACTTATATCAGTTTGGTCCATAGACTTCTAATTTGAAAAATTAAGGACTCTAACTTTTTCAATTTTGTCAATTGGAGAATTTTTCATCAATTTACACATTTTTTATCCAAATTTATGTTTTTATAACACCATGTAAAGTCTTTTTTGAGGGCAAAATGGTTCCTTTTATTTAGATCTTATCATTTTTTTTTCATGCATTATTTTTTCCTCTTTCATTTCTTGCTAAATTTGAATGAAAAATGTGTAAATTAATAGAAAAGTCCTCAATTGACAAAATTGAAAAAATCAGAGTCCTTAATTTTTCAAATTAGAAGTCTGGAGGCCAAACTAATACAAGTGTAATAGTCTAAAAACTAAAATGACTATTTACTCTTTTCTATATAATGTATATACACAAACATAGATTGAAATAAATATATTCTAATAATCATTCGATCGGTTTAACGAGTGAAAATGCTATAATTAGTCCATGTTAATTGTATATATATAAATATTGTGTTTATGGTTCACATAATTAATCATATTGATATTTTAATTTTTTTTTCTGTTACATTAGAGAGAATCTAAACTTTGGACTTAATCAATCTAAACTCTTATCCCACCGACCCTAAATCTCAGATCATATCGATATTTTAATTTGTGCGAATATATTTCTACTTTTGTTCCACGGGATCGCAACTGTACACAATCTTGAAATCTTAACAGTGACCATAAATGGTCAAATATTGTTAAAAAGGAGGTACCATAATTTTGTCATGTATATATATAGAATCTCCTACTGATCTTTTATTGTGTGGCTAGCACAATTACATAGAAACTCAAATTAACCTATATACATATATATATATGGTCAGATTTAATTTGCTCTTGAAATTAAATTATAGATTATATAAAAAAGTGAAAAGTATGTAAAAGAACATTAAAGTGATTGACATTTGACAGATAACATGTCATATTGTCTTCAATTTTTTCATAATCGTTCGTTGTCATCCTTAATATATATTTTTACCATTACACATTTTCCGTTGAAAGAAAAAAAGAAATTTAAAGAGCCAATTATCAACAATGCTTCAAGGGATTCTCAAGAGGCACACAAAAATTCATTGTGTTCTTTAATTTTGTTTGATAGATTGTGTCGCAAATAAGTCAAAAACTTAAAAGCCAAGCTATCAGAAATATATTCCTTCCAGCTTAGTAAGAAAAAATAAAAAAGAAATCCGAATTGAATTTATTGATCGATGACATTGCCATTGTCTCTAAACAAAGATGCAGTGGAAATGATGGTCAACATTATGGCATTTTTCTTAAGTCTGGTTATACATATTACCATCTCTTAACAATACTACACTTACTATATTTTCATACCATAATTTTATACTACCTTAATTATATGACAATCTGTAAGGCATTTATACAGTGGACACTAAAAAAATAAAAATAAAAACCCTAAAAATAAGAAAAAAAAATGTCGATTACAATAATGACACGTAATGTCAGTTATATATACGACATCATTAATCATATATCTTGTGTTCCACCCATCCTCAATTTTTCTGGTTTTATGTTGATTCTTAGCACAAACAAACCTCATTAACTTGAATATCTTGGCCTATTGGTTATCCAATGGCTCAATTAATGCTTCTACTACTACTCCAAAGCACACTGAAAGCAAGCGGTGCATCGACGTCGATCATAATCGATCAGCTACTTTGTTTTCATAAATTATATCATCAAAGGTGAATTCTCTTCTATATCAATTTAACCCATAACTTAAAAACAGTACAATCAAATGAATAAAGATATAAGAAAAGAAGAAACTTTTTTTTAGAGTTTATGAAGTTGAGGTTGTTGTAAGGAGGTAAATGAGTAGAGAGGGGTGGGTAGAGCAGATTTATTTTCTTTTTCTTTTTTAATTAAGCTCTTAAAAGTCATTTTACAAAAAGATAAATTTATCATTATTTTTTTCATTAAAATATGGATGGAAAAATAAAATAGGATGGTCATGAGAATATAAACACCTTTTTCTTAAAAACAAAATTTAATTCGAAATAAAGAAAAAAAGATGAATGGGTGTAAAATTGAAAATATTGAAAATTTATTTTCTTTTTCTTTTTTAATTAAGCTCTTAAAAGTCATTTTACAAAAAGATAAATTTATCGTTATTTTTTTCATTAAAATATGGATGGAAAAATAAAATAGAATGGTCATGAGAATATAAACACCTTTTTCTTAAAAACAAAATTTAATTCGAAATAAAGAGAAAAAGATGAATGGGTGTAAAATTGAAAATATTGAAAAAAAATTAATATTTGAGGATGTAAATAGCAAATGGGCTTTCAAAACTTTCAATGTACTCAATAAGTTTATCGTAGCTTATTTGAATTTAGTGTAATTTAATCTAATGTGGCAAATGGTCGTGCAACTCTTTAAAATGAGAAACATAAAATAGAAAATTAGTAAAACTATTAAAGGATTTTTTTAAGAATCTTAAACCCCTAAAAAAGGAAACAAAAAAAGAGCACCAAGAAAAAAATTAAACATATATATTTAAACGGCTGAGATTTTCTTATCACAATGATCTTGACATCCTAGACGTCTCCTTATATACCATATGGGGTTCCATCATGTTCTCAAGCATCTTTTAACTGTTCTCCAAACATAATGTGTCCCCAAAGGAAAAGAAAGCAAAAATAAAATATATTAAAAAAAAAAACGCATTGTTTCCAAAGTACCAAACTGGGCTTAGTGGTAGAATCATAATTTTACGAAAGAGACGGCGCAAATAGTAAATAGCTAAAAATTGATTCTTCAGAGTAAGAAGTAATTTAATATTAATCCAGGGGTAAATTCGTCCAGGAAAGCAGGAAGGAACTCTACTTTTTATCTGACAACAGTTAAAAAATGTTTACGGCGGTTAAATAATTCCAAGAGGCACCCTCCTCTCTCTCAGTCTTCTCTCTATATAAACTCTCACTCTTCTCTCCCAATTCATCAGCTTTTTCCACTTGGGTTTCTTGTTTCCTAAGCTTTGGCTTTTGGTATTCTCGCTCATTTTCCGAGTAACCAAACACAAGGAGAATGGAGAAATACCAAGAGTTAAAAATGTCCATGGAACCTAACCCTCTCTTCATTCCACGAACTGGGTTTTCATCAGTTTTAACCCTGGAGCTACTTTTCGGTCTCTTCCTCTTGGTCGCTGTTTTCTCCTTTTGGCTCTCACCTGGTGGCCTAGCTTGGGCTTTGTTCAAGTTTAGAGCTCAGCGTCAGTCAAAAATCGCCATTCCTGGACCTTCTGGCTTTCCTATTCTTGGGTTGGTCTTGGCCTTCACTGGCTCTCTGACTCACAGAGTTCTTGCTAAGCTTGCTAAGACCTCAAACGCCAAACCTTTGATGGCATTTTCTGTTGGGTTTACTCGCTTTGTTATCTCCAGCCAACCTGACACAGCTAAAGAGCTTCTGAATAGCTCTGCCTTCGCTGACCGACCCATTAAAGAGTCAGCTTATGAGCTTTTGTTCCATAGAGCAATGGGCTTTGCTCCTTTTGGCGAGTACTGGAGGAACTTGAGGAGAATCTCCGCGACCCATTTGTTCTGCCCCAAGAGAATTGCTCATTTTGGGTTGTCTAGGGCCAATATCGGGGGCAAAATGGTGGAGGAGTTGAGGGTCTTGATGGAGAGGAAGGGTGAGGTTGAGATTAGGAAAGTGTTGCATTTTGGGTCTCTGAACAATGTAATGATGAGTGTGTTTGGAAGAAGCTATGAGTTTGGAGAAGGGTGTGAAAATGATGAGGCTCATGAACTTGAGGGGCTGGTGAGTGAAGGCTATGAGTTGCTTGGGATTTTCAATTGGAGTGACCACTTTCCCCTTTTGGGTTTGTTGGACTTGCAAGGTGTGAGGAAGAGATGCAAGAGGCTGGTGGCAAAGGTGAATGCTTTTGTTGGGAAAATCATAGAGGACCATAGGGTGAAGAGGGCTGAGAGTAATAGATTTGTGGGTGCTGATGAAAGTGGTGATTTTGTTGATGTGCTTCTTGATTTGGAGAAGGAGAACAGACTCAGTGACTCTGATATGATTGCAGTTCTGTGGGTAAGTAACTTTTATTTCTCAGAAAATTATTAGTTCGATCGGCTCTTGGCTCTTATATGTGTTGTATTCTCTCTTCATATTATAATCTTCATTCACTTCTCAGTTTCAGATTATACTTTGTCGAAAAGTGATATGCTTAGGTTTACCATCCTGCTATATATATCAGTCTTTCTTTGTTGGAAAGAGAGTAATTTTATCCTTGTGGATTGTCAAATATAGCATTTACAATGTTCCTTAACCTTAATTTTGTTCTTTATACAGTGCACCTTTAATTAATTCCTGTTTTGTTATTATCTAAATACTAGTACATGCTTTTCAGATTCTTGTACAAGATTTATTTATTTATTTTCTCTCTTTTGTATGATCCAATTCCAATCATTACATTTTCATGTTTTTATTGATCCTTTCTTGATAAAAATGAGCCTAATTTCTTTAATATTTCTTCCCATATCTTGATAATTAAAGGTGTTTCATTTAACAGCTGGACAATATTAAAAAAGTTCTCTTAATTTCAATATTTCAGGAACTGATCTTCAGAGGCACCGATACAGTGGCAATCCTCCTAGAGTGGGTTCTTGCAAGAATGGTTCTACACCCAGATATTCAAGCCAAGGCCCAATCGGAGATTGACACCGTGGTGGGTACTTGTCGCTCTGTATCTGATTCTGACCTCCCCAACCTTCCATACTTCCATGCCATAGTCAAAGAAACCCTTAGAATGCACCCACCAGGACCCCTATTGTCCTGGGCCAGGCTTGCCATCCATGACACCCACATAGGCCAGCACTTCATTCCAGCAGGCACTACTGCCATGGTCAACATGTTTTCTATCACACATGATGAGACTGTGTGGTCTGAGCCCAATGAGTTCAAACCAGAAAGGTTCATGAATGCTGATCAAGATGTTCCCATTATGGGGTCTGATCTGAGGTTGGCTCCTTTTGGGTCTGGAAGAAGAACCTGCCCTGGTAAAGCCATGGGGTTAGCCACCGTGGAGCTGTGGCTTGCTCAGCTGCTGCAGAGCTTCAAATGGGTCCCTTGTGGTCATCATCAGTCTGCAGGGCATGGTGTGGACTTGTCTGAGACTCTGAAACTTTCTTTGGAAATGAAGAACTCTCTTGTCTGCAAGGTTGTTCCTAGGGTTAATGTGATCTGATCAATTTCTTACTTGGTTTCTAGGTCTGCAAAATAATGGTATTGCATGAAAGCTATAGCTTTTGGTTGTTTGATTATCAAGGTGTTTGGGTTTGGTTGTGGATCGATCTAGGTATGAAGGGCATATATATATGGAAGTTGGATCTTAATTTCATGTATACAGTTTTTGTCATATATATCACTGCATTATTATCAACATTATATCTGGTTTTGGAACAAATTAAAAAAAAAAAAAAAATCTCTGGTAAATTTTAACTGATATATATTCATTTAAGATCTGTACGTATATGCTGCTCATAGTCATCAAGGGTCCCCCAGCAGCTAGCTAGCCAAGAATCCATCTATTTTGTTATTCCTTTCATCTTAGAAAAAAGGAAAAAAAAAAAAAAAGGTGTACTATTTTTGAACCCGATAATATACCTTATTCATGTGTTCATGTTCATGCCTGAATGGAGTACTAGTACAAATCCCAATAAGGCAAGACTAGTTCTAATCTCCTATCCAATTGCATGCCTAATTATCATGTTGATCAGTTTGCAGACATCGTTAAGAAATTAATATCAAATTAAAGGGCCTTTGACATTATATTTTTTTTGGTTAATTGGATCGAGTAAATATAAAAAGGAGGTTTCAACAATAAAAAATATTAGAATTAATTGCATTATATGCGAAAGATTTATTTAACTTCTCACTGAATTCGAACCGCCATGCATATAATTTAATTCGATGAAATTGTAAAGGAATGAGTTAGGTCATCTCGCATGCATGGTGGTCCAAAGAAATTTTGTTAGGAATCACATATATATATCCAAAAAAAAAAAGTACCTATCAAGGGTAGATATACTCGCTGTGTGAAAAAGATAAATCCAATAAATGTACGTATACACTTGTTACATGAAAGTTTTACTTATGAGTTATGGCAAAGCATGCATATCCATATTTTATATATTATGGATGAGTTTTTTAACTGAGCATCCTGACACCGCTTCTATCGATTTGGTGGTATTTTCTAAATTTTCACTATATGAAAAAGATAGACCCAATAGATGTACGTATACACTTGTTACATGAAAGTTTTACTCATGAGTCATGGTAAAGCATGCATATCCATATTTTATATATTATGGATGAGTTTTTTAACTGAGCGTCTTGACACTGCTCCTATCAATTAGGCGGTGTTTTCTAAATTTTTTGTTTCAATTGAATAAATGAACATCACCGCCCATATTGGTATCAAACATGGTCTAGCTTGAATATGAAAAAAGGTCAAAATATTGAAATCGACAAAATACACCGATAGCTCTCAGCGTTTCCCGAGTGCTCGCCAGCTTCCCGGAGAGATCGCCGGCTTCCCGAGTCATCGCCGACTTTCCAAGTGCTCGCGGTCTCTCTTGTATGGTTAATCTCTCCTCTACAAACCCAGCAACCCAACAAACCCACCCATCTCAGCTCTGCAAATTAACCAGCAAACCCAGCACACTCTCGAATCTCTCACAAGTCTCCTATGCAACCCAGCACCTCCATTTGCTCCAAAAATCTGCAACCTCTCTCTCTCTCTCTCTCTCTCTCTCGGCGCAACACAGTAGGTCTTTCTCTCCCTCCTTCTCTCCTTCTTTCCCTTCGAACTGAGCTTCACTGACCGACACCGAAACAGTCAGAAACTGACCTTGTCGATGAGATGTGGGGATTCTGAAATAGGCCATTCCGCCAATTACAATTTTTGAGTCAGTGGAGGGATATCGGTTCAATTACCAAACCGAACCCACCCCTAGTATATTTATACATATATTTACCATTTGTGTCCAGACTCCCCATAACATATTGGGTGTAATTAGTTTAATATCATCCCATCATTTTTCAAACAAAATTTCAACTACATATATATGTCTACAATCTCTTCCATTTTTTTGTCATTTTGGACATGCTAATTAAGGAAAGTACCCTTGTTCTTTAAATGGTTGTCACATTAAGTAAATATATGCATTATGATTTATGACTGCCTTCTCCCCTTTCTCTTCCCTCTTTATTCTTGATGATAACAGTATGGAGCAGCTTTTAAATGATTGAGGAATAAGAACCTAAACGAAACAATATATGATCGATGATATGATATATGGGTACAGTACCTCTTTTTTATGAGGATCCAAATCTCCATCTCAAGAATATATTTTGGGGTAAAAACTACTAATAAAGAGATAGATGCGCCTGTGAAAAGCTTTGCTCCTTTTTGCCAGGTATAAAGCAGCTGAAAGATATCTTTCAACGGTATAAAGCATCGATGCACCCAGATTTTTTTTTTTTTAGAATTAAAGATGTTAAATATCCCATATCGACAGAAGCCAGTTGGTTTGTATAATGTGTAAGTCTTGAACAATCATTCTCTTACAAGCTAGTTTTACGGGTGAGTTAGACCCATGGAGCGCGCTTTGACATGTTATCAGAGCTCATGGTATTATTCCTAGGCATTTTGGACCAACAGGTGTATGTTGGACATCACGAAGAGGCAATCCTTACAAGCTAGTTTGAAGGGTGAGGCAGATTTGAATATCCATTAATTAACACTAAGGTTGTACATATTTTTATCCACATCAATGCAAAGTGGCCATTGGCCTTCTTCTTCTTTGAACTGATTCTCAGTCACACACATATATATCCCTATATATTCTCCTTGCTAGCTATATATATATATATAATGTACCCTAGCCTTTCTCATCAATCGATCTCAAGTAGTGATCTCACCATCAACATAAAAATAAACACATATGCAAAATGCAATTAGAACTGTCATCAGCAAATCGCATATATATATATATATATATATAAGTTCCGTACATATAATATACACACAATATATAACTATATACACATAATACACATAATAATGATCACATGATCATAAAGAATCCAGGGAGAGATGCATATAGAAAAGTTCACTACATAGGCTACGTACACTGCTTCCTACTGGGTCTCATAATTCAGATTATTATTTAATTTGTTCATATATTTCATTGTCATGGTTGATGATCATGATGACCTAGCTACCTATAGCAACATGTATGGTTATGATGTTCATAAAATTTCTACTTTTGGGCACAGAACTTTCCATAATATATATGATCCTAATATCATAATCATATGGGCATGGATTTATACCAGAAGATTGGATGCAAAAAGTTTCATATATATAAGGAATTATATATATAAATGATCAGTCACTAATTTAGCATATATGCCATCTCGATCTAGCTAGCCAGCTATAGCTATATCTAGTATTCGAAGAGTACTAATTTGTGGGTTGGCTAAGGGAATTTATTAGGTTGTGTGTGATTGATCAATCTTTAATATATATATACAAAAATGCATGCTCATGTAAAAGGAATCAAGCTTTAATTAATTTGACCACCAATAAATATCAGTCTTTAAGTCCCACTGTCTCCATGCCTTCTTCTCTAAGCCTTTATGTATAATGTTTTTTATTTTTATTGAATATAATTAATTGTTACGACTGAATATTTTGACTGCCTTTGCTCGATCATGCAGTCAAATAATTAAGGTTCTTTACTTTGCCATCTCTTTTTATTCACTTTTTATTCAGTAATTTCTGCATTGATATGTGAAATATTACGTTAGAAAGACAGCATTAACTCATGCTATCTTCAGTGGAATATTACATTAGATAATAATATTTGAATCAAATCTAAAATATAAACGGTTCGAATTATAAAAATACATTGTAAAATAAGAATAATAAAGAACAAGGTTGGTGAAGAAGGTGGATAGCATTTCTCATACAATTTTCCAATCATAAGTTTTTTATATTGTGAGATAGTACTATAAATTTGGACCATATTATATTCAGTTAAGAAACATATTATTGATGATTCAAATTTATAATTTAATATAGAAAAGATATTAAATCGAGCTAAGAATGAATAATTGAGCTGAAAATACCATGATAAATAAAAATTCTCTAAAGATCTAAGTCTTAATTAAATATGAATGGCCTAATTAAAGAAGCCATTTAAAAGAATTTTAAAACTGATCGATCATCACCATTAATTACAACTTACAAGCTAGCATATATGGCATTGGCAGTTGATGAGGCCCACAATGATTTTCATGCTTGCCATGAGGAGGCCATGATTTTGGGTTAGCCAAGTTTTCTACAAATAAGAATAAAGAAAAACCAGGTCTGCCTACTATGCTTGAAAAGTGGAAACCATAGATAGGTTCGAAACCCCTAAATTAAGAAGCATATGAGCAAATCATCTTCCACCACCGTACCCCAACCTCACACACCCCATTATATATATAAACCAATGAAATTTTTAAATCATATTGCTTTCAAAATTTTCAAGTAAGGATGTCTTTACTTTAAGAAAAGTAAATATATATCATCTTTGGACCTACAATTCAATTATCAGAACCGTCTATATTTTAGAATATTATTCAAAAATCACGTATTCTTGCAAAAAATCAGTCAGATCGGAAACTGTTTAGACAGTTTATTATAGCAAATATCATTTCAACTTTATTTGATAGACTATATTTGTTTGTACAGTTTAAATGACCAAATGATTATCGATTTGGCTTATTTTTTATAGAGATGACCCTTGAGAAGAAACTTAAAAAATGAACGATTCTGATCATCGAACTGTGTCATAAGTGTTGTACACAGAAAAGATGATGTTACTTTTACTTGAATGGGCCTGCGTATTGCATGTACTATGCAAGATGCATATATATACGTTTTATATAACCTTTAAGCTTCCTTTACAATATTTTATGCTTGTTAAAGTGGGTGGCGATGTCAATATCTAAATTGTTTAATATATGTGTGTGTTAGATCGATCATTATATTCTCTTGTTGGATGCTTCTCCAACATCTGCCTTGAACACGTTAAAGAATGAACAATTGGGAAGAAAATTATGTATTAATTGTGCTTCTCATCCCAATCCATGCATGGACCACTCATATATATTATATATACATAATATATAGTGCTCGATCATCATATAATTAGTGTAGTGGTGATCGGACATTAATATATGGATCTCTATATATATATATATATATAGAGAGAGAGAGAGAGAGAGAGAGAGATCGACGTGTCTTAATTGTGATCCTAGGTAGGAAGATATATATTTATTAATTCAAGAAAACCACCCTAATGTACGAAAAGTTTAATCAAACTTGTTTTGCGGTGTCAAAGGTTTCACACTTGTGGGATCGATAATTTGCCTTTGCTTTCATATGTAGGTCCATACCATCCATATATATAAGCTTAATTAATTACCATATGTATATATATATCTATCTTAATTAATTTGTTTATGCTTATTTATTTCTTAATTAGTCAAATGGGATCCACGTCGACATGTCCTTATACATACCTAATTATTCATCATCTTTATATATCATTATATATAGATGTGATTACAATGATGACAATCACAATTTAATAAATGATGATTACGGGGGAGTGAGCGCGTTTTGGGGTTAATTTGGAAACTAATTAAATCAGCTCATATATACATACATACATATATATATATATATATATATATATATTCATGAGTACTTGTACTACTAAATTAATTTCTCTGTGGCTTCTAAATATTTAAGGTGATGAGTGCATGAGGTGGGCATATATATATATCAACTATAAATCCATAATTGTGTGCAACAAGTTCTCCATGCGCAACAAACCTCAGTCATTTGAATAATTAGTGAGAGAGAGAGAGAGATTAATGAAGTTTATTAGATTTTAAACTTCCAATAAAGACATTAATCTGCATAATCTGCGTGTGAGAGAAAGTTGCTATAGCTAGGTAGCTGTTTAGGTATTAACTGCCGAAAGATATTTACCAAGTCATGGTGCTTATCATTTGAAAAGGCAGTTCTTAGTTTAAATAGCTAGCTAGTTAATCATCACGGAGAAAAAGGGGGCTGCTATTTATATACCCTTATTTTTCTCATTACACACATCTTCTTTAATCATCTTGTGAAATGACAAAAATCACCTAAAACAAAATTACTATGAAGGACATAAAATAAAAATAAATAAATAAAACAAACCAAAACTCACACAACTCCACACCACCGACCCTCACCGGACAGAAAGGTAGGTCGACAAACTTGCCGGCCTCCAGATCAGACGTTTATAACCTTCGATTTGGAGGCCGGCCTCCTTTTCTGTCCAGTGAGGAAACCTAAAAAAGGGAGAGACATAAATAAAAAAGATAAAGGAAAAGGGAAGAGAGAGAAGAGTAAGGGAAAGAGAAAGAGAGAGGAAAAAACACAAAGAGGGGGGAGGTAGAATGTGCCAACCACTTCCGACGAGTCTTGGGTAGCACTTTCCACAGGATGGGGTTGGGTTTGGGTTTGGTGGCTGTTATTTTATTTTTTTTGTAAGGTTATGTGGTAATATTGAGGGTGTGTAGAGAACAATTCAAAAAATTAAAAAGTGATAAATAATATGTAAAAGCCAGGTGTGTAATGAAAGAAAAGAAGGTGTGCAAATAGCAATTCTCGAGAAAAATTTACATAGGACTGTCCAATATGTACTATGTGACCGTTCCATAGAAGTTTTTCTCCTCATGCTATATGTTGTTATAGGGTGTGCTGTTGCATGCCTTTTATAAAATCATGCTCGTTCACAAAATCCAATGGTCAAAACATAGCCACAAAAGTTAGAGAGTGTATGTGCTGCTGGCTTTTCTTATATTTTATTTTTATTGGTTTTTTAAGTTTTTAGTTTTTTTATTATATGAAACTCATGCTGATGTGACTTAATTAAGAGCATTAGATTATTGGAAGGACCAAATTAAATATTTCTAAAGGCTGCCAACATTACATTTTAGATATAAGCACAATCCTGCTATATGATAGGCACAAATTTTCTAATATCTACTTTGTTACACCCTGTAATTTTAGATATAAGCACAATATATCAATTTTGTGCCTTAATTTGATGTGGCAATTTTATGTTATACACTTAATTATTTATTTGCCAAATCATATTCTTATTACTTAGCAAATTGTTTTTAGTATATTACTATTTTAGCCCTTAAAATACAACCCTAAATCTAACACCTTGCTAGTTCATCTTGTCTTATAATTTTCTGCTCTTTTTCTTTTAATATGGGTCATCTTCTTCCACTAAAAACAGAAAGATGATCATGCACCCCTCTTCTAGATCTTGTATATTGTTTTCCTGGTTTATTCCCTGTTTACCTCTTCTTCTCTTAATCATTCTAATCCTTGATCAAAGCTTATGAATTGCAAAAACTCTTCTATCTTTGATTTGTTTGATCAATTTCTCACAACATTTTTCAAATCAAAATTCTTAGTGCAATTTTTATAACTTTTGAATCAAAGTTCTTATCAGTATTTTTTTTTATTTTATCAAAGCCTTCTACACCACTCATTGGTTTCTTACACACTAGTCTTATCAAAAGAATAGGAGAAATAGCTCAAATCCTCATAAACTAGTAACAAGGCCCTCACATTTTCAATGTGAGATTTTTCTCATCAGATCTCACTCTAAGATACATAATATTTCTAGAACCCAACATGTTTCTCATGCTTTCCCATGCACCAAACACTAACCAAGTAGCCATAGCTTCCGATAAAGTCTAGCAACCAATTAAGTTGAAATCATCAATTCTAATTACATACAAATTGTGAAGTAAACTAATTCTAAAGAAAAGTTACCAAGTGAGAATTTAGGGTTCTACATTTTAGGCTGAATTTAGTCATTGTGAAAGCTTATCTAGCAAGTGAATTATGAAATCTATACGCAATATTAAGACACCCTAGCACTTCCCTTTATCTAATTAGTTTGTAAATAGAAGTTCTAAATCATAAACTCTAAATCAACCTAAAATTTTAACTCAAAATCTTAAACAATGTCGTTTTGAACATAAATATTCTACCGAGTCCTGACAAAGAAATCTTAAGTAGATGATCTACTTCAGCTTGGTTTTTTTTTTTTTTTTTTTTTTTTTTTTTTTTTTTTTTTNTTTTTCTGCTAATTACTTCAGCTTGATTTATAATACCATTTAATTTTATGCCACTTTATTTAACTAAAATTTGATACATAAAATACCATGGATTATGATGTCCTGCATGTGAACTGTTTCAGCTGGCAACCTTTTCTTGAGCCCAAACATTAGGGCCCAGTTAAGTAGGATCCTCAGTCTGCATTGGAGTTTTTTGGATCCAGTCTTGATGTGCTTCTAATTGGGCCTAATTAATAGGATATTGATTGAAACGGTGCGTTTTCGTAATGACCTAACGTCGTTTAGGTTTTCATTCGTTCAAAACCCTCCTCCTCTCACAGTGAGCTTCTCTCTCTCTCTCTCTCTCTCTCTCTCTCTCTCTCTCTCTCAAAATGCGGCCATTACAGCCTCTGCAACTCCGTAGACTCTTGCTCCGCTACATCACCACCTCTTCTTCATCGCCCTCTTCTTCTTCAACTCTCCAAACCCACATTCTATTTTCCTCGAAAAAACCCACCCTTTTCCACCATTCCCAACCCACCTTAACCACAACAACAGCCTCTCACTTTCTCTATCTACCCCATTTCTCTCTCTCTAAACCCTTCTCTTCCTCAACCCCACCACCCCAAGACCCGGATCAAGCCCAATTAGCTCAGTCTCTCTCATCTGAGCTCCTCAAAGACCCTAACTCCGACCCTCTCTCTGTCACGCAACGCCTCCAGTTGAGCTTCTCCCACATCACCCCGACCCCTTCTCTGGTCCAGTCCGTACTCAATCTATCCCCCGATGCCGGCCGTACAGTTTTAGGGTTTAACCAGTGGCTTATCTCGAACCCTAAGTTTGAGCATAACGATGCGACCCTCTCGTCGTTTGTGGATTATTTTGGTAGGAGAAAGGATTTCAAGGCGACCCATGATGTGATTGTTAGTGTTAGTGGGGTTGCTGGGCCTGAAACGTTTGCTTCTTCCATTGATAGGCTGGTGAGAGCTGGGAGGCCCACACAGGCTGTTGCTTTCTTCGAGAGGATGGAGAAGGACTATGGGCTTAAGAGGGACAAAGCTTCGCTTAGATTGGTTGTAGAGAAGCTTTGCGAAAATGGGTTTGCGAGTAATGCTGAGAAAATGGTGAAAAGTTTGGCCAATGAGTTTTTCCCTGATGAGTATATGTGTGATTTGCTTATTACGGGTTGGTGTGTGGATGGGAAGCTTGAGGAGGCTAGGAGATTGGCTGGAGAGATGTATCGGGGAGGGTTTGAGATTGGCACTACGGCTTACAATGCCATTCTTGATTGTGTCTCTAAGATTTGTAGGAAAAAGGACCCGTTTCGGCTTCATTCGGAGGCTGAGAGTATCTTGGTGGATATGGACTGTCATGGGGTTCCAAGAAATGTGGAAACTTTCAATGTGTTGATTAATAATTTGTGTAAGATTAGGAAGACCGAGGATGCAATGAACTTGTTTCATAGAATGGGTGAGTGGGGGTGTTATCCAAATGCCAGTACGTTCCTTTTGTTGATCAGGAGCTTGTATCAGGCTGCAAGGATTGGGGAGGGGGATGAAATGATTGATAGGATGAAGTCTGCAGGGCATGGCGAAGCTCTCGATAAGAAGGCGTATTTCGGGTTTTTGAAGGTTTTGTGTGGTATTGAGAGGATTGATCATGCTTTGAGTGTTTTCAAGCAGATGAAGAAGGATGGATGTGAGCCTGGGATCAAGACTTATGATTTGTTGATTGGAAAATTGTATACTCACAACTGTGTTGATAGAGCCAATGCTCTCTATAATGAGGCTCAAAAGAGAGGGGTGCCTGTAACACACAGGGCATATCAGGTGGATCCGAAATACTTGAAGAAGAAGGCAAAGGCTGTGAAGAAGGAGAAGCGGGAAACATTCCCTGAGAAGATGGCCAGGAAGAAGAGACGCCTTAAGCAAATTAGATTGAGTTTTGTAAAGAAGCCGAAACGAACTATGCGACGAGCCTACTGATTTCAGAATTTTCAAATTGTCAAAGGGGAATGACATTTTTTATCAAAGTTACTGTTTTTTGAAATTTGATCATTTGATTTTTTTGATGTTTTCTGCTGTTGACTCTTCTCTTGTTGTTTTGATAGTATTGTTAGTGACATTAGAAATAAAATGCTTTTGAGTATATTCATGATTTATGATCATCTGGTTGAAGGGGCATTACATTGTATGTAATAGGCAGATGAAATGTATGGATTAACCTGTGGGGTGTTTGTGTATGTGTATCTATATATACATACTAAATTGATAGGATTTGTACTAATATATATTATTAACCTACTTGTACTAGTAAAATTGAAAGTCATGTAGTGCATGTTCGTAAATCTCAATATTAATAATAAAAATTTATTCATAGAAAAGACTTTGATCATTGTATCTAGCAATTGAACCATGAAAAGAGTACATAAATTAGAAAGACTCAGAAATTTAATCAAAAACATTTAAATCTGATAAGACAATCTGAATCAATCCATGTTTGGGGTCATTCCAGGTTACATTCTACTCACTCATCTAGTTTTACAGACAGGAGTAAATCCGGCAGCTGTTTTCTACATGCTATGGACTTTCCTTCCAGAAACGGATTGATCTGTCAGTCCCACAGGTAACAAATGCTTCCTCCACCGGTGAGTGTTCAAGCCAACGGAAAGCACCAATATGATTGGATGGCCACCTTGCCACTTTTTCTGCTGTCAGAGCATCCCAGATAACAATCTGCAACCAACCCAGATTTACAAATTGAAACCTAAACACCCCATTATTTCAATTAAATAGAGAAGAGTGAACAAACCTCATTGCTTGGTTCATCGATGGACAGTACAAATTCTTCAGTATCATTAAAAACAGCCTGCATAGAAGAGTACAAAGCACCTATGATACGAATGCATGAACAGTTTATCACCCAACTTTGATCTTTACTTATTTGAATTCCTCAGATTGTGGGAGGATGATTGTGAGGAAAGATATTTGAAATTTGTGGAGAGGACGGTTCACACAGGGCTGAGTGGTGAAGAGGATTTTTTGTTGAAGATTTTACATCGTTGAAAAAAGGACTTGTGTAGCCATTTTCTCTGCTACAATAAATTGCATACTCGTATCCTTTTTAGAAGAAAGGGTATATAAAGGAATTTAAAACTCAGATACTCAACCAAAAAACATTTTATTATATTTTTCTTTTTGAAGAAAAAACCTCCAAAACAATGCCTTCCAGACATACCTGACACCGCAACTGTGTATGTGTAGCTCCTAGATATTGTTTAACCAATTTTCCAGTGCCAACTTCCCAAAGCTTCACAGTAGAATCCTTCCCAGAAGAGAGAACAAACCTAGAAAGCCAGCATTTGAGTCATGTCACAGCATGAACAGGAAGGTTGCAAATCCAACATTTAGAAAGAATTGAGGGGTGAACCAAATTTACACTTATACTATTACAGCAGTTGTCAACCCAAATTTCTTTCTCATTCCAATTTTGGCACATCTAGATCCATGCATTCCACAAAATATATGCACAATATTCATTAGCCATGTCACAAACATATATGAAACAGCTGAAATGCAGAAACATCATTTCACATAAGGAAGTCACCTCCTCATGCACATGCATCTTCACAATTTTCCACTCATGGATGACTTTTACATAAATATATATATATCATGTTTCAAGGCTTAGATATATTCTACCTTTGATCCTTGGTAAAATTTGCACTGGTTGCCTCTACTGTGCCATGTGCACCAACCATGGAGCGGACACAATTGGCAGTTACACCATCCCATAAACGAATAGCACCATCTTTAGAAGCTGTAACATACATGCCACCTGTAGCTGAATACCTGACCTGATGAAAAAATATGTGGATTTGATTGCTCTCATGGAATTGTATTTATCTGTGAATACTGGATAACAGATCTTTAAGCATGAAAAAAAGAGATGGGGTCAATCATGCCTGATTTATTGCTCCATTAACACCAATTTCTGGGGCATTTGCAGATAGGTAGCACTCGAAGGTATTGACATCATACAAGTGTGGAATTGGATGATCAGTCCCTGAGATTTTTTTTTAATATAAACCTCATCAGAAGCCAATTCACTGTATGAACTAAGGTGACGTATGATAATCGTTCAAGCAACACACACACATAAACACACATATGTGCATGCATATTCAAAAAAGAAAAGGGAGAAAGAAGCAGCCTTAGCAGGGCAGAGAATTTAACATAATTATAACTAAAATATTTAATCAAGTTATGGGTAAACGAAGATAAGTGTAGATAATTCATTTGCATTTCAATAAGAACCAAGAAACATGTTCACTTTTTTTTTTAGGCCAATGTACATATTTGGTCCTTGTACTTTAACAAAATTTCCACTTTGGTCCCCGTTCTTTCACGGAAATATGACGTGGCAACGCATATGAATGAATATTGTAGACATTTCGTGATTAATACAGTCTAAAAAAATAATTTAAAAAGTTAAATAAAATAAAATTAAGAAAGACAAAAAAGACAAAAACTTAAATAATTAAGAAAATAAAAAAGAAAAAAGAAAAGATATGTGTCCAAGAGTGATGGGGCCACGTCACCTGGTTAAATGAGTTCCACTTATAGGTTATTTAAAATGTTCGAAATATCTCTGCTACGTCATATTTCCACCAATAATTTAAACCTAATAAACAATTGGACCTAATTGCAAACGTAATGAAAGTATGGGACTAAAATTTGCCAAAATTTAAAGAACGGGATCAAAGTGGAAGTTTCATTAAAAGTACAGGGGAAAAAAGTGCACTTGGCCTTCTTTAATATCACATCTAAATAGCACCAACTTCTTGCATGCAACATCAAATTGGTTAAAGCACGAATTGAAAAGAGAGAAAAAAAAAAAAAAAGACGCATAATATTACCAGCTAAAAGAAAATCCCCAGAAGGATGAAAAGATACTGAACGCACATTGTGTGTATCCTGTGGCATTACAAAGACAATTTATTAAAGGAATCCTGTACCTAGTTTAAAATCACATGGCTAAATTCAAGAATCATGCTTCAATCTATTATGAGATGACAAGAAAAACCTGGATAACTCTGAATGCTCTCTTTGCAGTCATCTTGGAAAAATCAAAGAACCTGAAAGTAGCAACAATACTTATGACTTCGGGATGAAATCCGGTTTCGTTTACAACTAATGTTGGCAATGTTCAAGGGCTTTAGAGAGGAGGAAAATAAATAGCAAACCGAAAAAAGGACAGAATGAGAGGGATAAGAAGATATGTTTTGTTTCTAGCATTGCAAGGCTAACAGGATTTATCACTGAATAAATAATGGGAAGATAATATAAAGGAAATATACTAATCAAAACAACCTCAAATATTATCTAAGAAAGTAAAAGAGTAAAAGAGTCCATACTTTATTGTTTGATCTTTTGCCCCAGATATAAGAACAGTGTTCTGAGGATGGAAATCCAAATCATTTATAGGCTGCAATTGCATCCGAATAACATTAGACAGTAAGGAGGCATCATCAATTAATTTTGAAGGAAAAAGAAAAAATAAAGAGAAATGAATGACTAAGATCCTAGTTTAAGTTCACAGAATAAGCTTAATGCAATGTTAGATTATAACAGATGAAACTTGACAACTCAAGAGGTAATGATGTTATATGTTATAGAACTTAAAGAGAAATGAATAACTAAGATTCTAGTTTAAGTTCACAGAATAAGCCTAATGCAAAAGTTAGATCATAACGGATGAAACTTGACAACTCAAGAGGCGATAATGTTATACATTTTAGAACTTATTTGAATTTCTAACATCCTCAAGGCATGTTCCTTGACAGAGTCATGGCATGCTCAGCATAGGAGGCTTGTACACTACGCTTTCGATTAACCAATGTTTGTGGTTGAAAGAAGAAATTTTTCATAAGCAAAGCAATATTTACATGCAAAATATTTGAAACAAAGGTTAGCTTACTTGTAAGTGGTCATAGAATGTACGTATAACAGGTCGCACAGGACCGTCTCTTGCTTCTGGAAGCATCATTTGCTTGATTTTTGCAACCTGAAACAGAATATAGCTGCCTCCTGTTAGAGAGGGCCCGTGCTGAAGAAAAAACCAATTTTATAACTTAGAGAATCAGCACCTCAAAAAGCTTTATTGATGTGTCAGAACTTCCAGTAGCAACAAACTTCCCATCAGGACTAAACCTTGCACATCTGGCAATATTCTAGAAAGTTTAACCCATCAGACCAAGTAAGATGCTCAGTGGAAAGCGATGCTTATCATGCCCAAGAACAACTTAGTGAATTAAAGCATCTGTATATATACATATATATATATATGTATATTATGTTTACGTATACCTTGTGCTCTGAAAGATGGCGTGTCTCATGCTTTGGGAAACTCTTTGATGAGCCTTTTGTTTCCTGGACAGCACTGTTTTGACAAGAGGCATACGATATCGATTTATTAGACAAAATTTTGCATGTACCAGCCTTAGACCCATGCTTAGTCTCCTCTTTTACCTGACAGCTAAAAGCATAATTACTAGAGCCAAAAGTTTGAAAGTTTCTTACAATGTTGGAAATGGTCGATCTCAGCATATATATATCCATGTGTAGGAATAATAGGCCCTCAAGTGTTTTGAAGGTATTTGTATTTAACTTATCAGTGGACATATACTCTAGTAAAAGGCCATTTCCAGACACTTAGGAATCGAAGGTGGATAGACTAACACAGCTAGCCATGCAGGTGGGGAACACAAAGAATGTAAAGAAAGAGACAATAAGTAGTGCTAAAAGTTAATAGTTTTTAGATATATGTTAAAAATGTTAGTTTCGCGTTGGTGGCCCATTTACCCACTACATGTTTTACAGATATGTTGTGCTCTACAAATTAAGGAAGCCAGTAAACACTTAACTGCTTTTAGATAAAAAATCCATGATGGGTGGTTATTTTAAAAGCAGTTCTTATCAGTTACTATGGCCCTTTTCTGTCCTCTATTAAAGACAAAGACTCTTTAATGTATGTATGTACATTTTTCCATCAGTAAAAGAAAAATTATGTGTATTCTGAGAGACAGAGAAGAAGGAACCTCAGGATTAAGATTTCTCTAAAGGAATTTCAATCATCAGTCTCCACCAATTTGCAATGGCCAATAACGGTATGTATTTTTCTACTGATTTTATTATTCTTAAGATATGTTATATTCAAGTTCTGTAATTTCTGCATTATATATTAGTCTAATGATAGTTTATAAAAAAAAAAATTGAAATGATCCTTACATCTCCTTCATTTTATGTGAAAATAATGATGAAAGTATTTAAGACAATTTAAAGTACATTAGAAAGGGCTTGGTTGGCACCTGCACCTCTTCTATGTCCTGTTTTGTCTACAATAATAAATTAAGAAATCCCCATTTCTTCTGTGGCATACTCAAAACCACTGAATTAGCTAAAAGGAAACCAACACATGGTACTGGGATGCAGTCAAATGATAGAGAAGCCTATTCTGGAAGATGTGCTTACCCAAAATCAACAGCAGCAGTGCGAGGAGCTGGGATTGAACCATATCCAGAAGGTATTGATGTACCCAGATCATTTGCAGATGAAGAAACCCCTCTTAACATCTCATCTTTCTCCACTGCAAGGCCCTGTTATCACTTTAGAACCAAAACTTTCTTTTCAAGTTTAACCAATGAAGCATAGCACTGAAAATAGGGGGAAGCCTTAAAAGGTGAATACAAACCTTAGAAACCAGCTGAAGAAGCTTATTGGGCGGGGCTTCAACATCCAACGATATCATCGTTGCTTGAGCAACGGCATTTGCAGCCTACAAAGGAGAAGACCCACAAAATTCACAATCAACCATAATGCATCGAAACTGCTTGAGCACCAAGAGTTGTAAAGAAAAACAGGAAAAACATCAGAAAATATAATTTAAACCCTTATCTTGTTTGGTAAATCTTCCCCATTTTCCTCATCAATGGTTACAGACATTTACATTTTCTGCCATCGGAACCCCCCCACCCCACAAAAAAAAAAAAAAAAANTTTTACCAGAAACCAAGCAATCTACGGGGTATAAAAATTCACTTTACAGATTGAGATTGTTGTATGTTCCTAATATAATAACCAAAAAAGGGCGAGACACACACTCAAGTGAGCTTAATTACTCGTTATTGCCCATGAACCAAACAAAACTGAACCCTTACGTTATATATTCACTTTCTTTTGCTTTCCTACACTCACTCAGCAGCCAAAAGCGCGCGCGCGCGCGCACACACACACACACACACATATATATAATGTCATAATGAAGAAGAAGAATAAATGGGTTACCTGATAGAGATTACTGTCGCGAAGGTGAGCGACGATGAGAGAATTGAGCTGTCTGTGGAGGTTGGCATCTTGCAGAGTCCGCTCCAAGCTGCTGTTTTCCATTCCCCTCTAGAACCCTCCTTCTTCGCGAGTCCTAAGCTTTAATCTGCTACTAACATTACACGCCAAAACGACATGTAGTTCAATCATTATGCTTAATTGTAGGCTTAATAGTCATTTTTTGAATTTTTCCCAAAAGTTCATGACCCGTGTGTCAATTTTTTCAACAATGCTACACTTTTCACAGTTTATACCATAATTTTATATTATTTTATATGGTAATTTATATAACATTTATACATTAGACATTAAAAAAATAAAAATCTTAAAAATAAGAAAATATTCTTTCAATACAATAATAATACGTAAGATAGTACAACAAATATGGTATAAAAATATAATAAAAATAATATTATTGTAATTTTTTCCTTAAATTAAAATTTTGGTTAATTAAGCCATTAAAATTTTAAAAATATCTCAATGTTTGTCTTTTTCAACTATGACCGTATGTCAAATTTTCTCACAAATTAATATTTTGTTAATTAAACTATTAAATTTCTAAACATAATTCAATGTGGGACAAGTTTCTAGATTTTCTTTCAAATTTTCATCCAAAAACTCATGTGAGGGAAAAATAGACAATTTACATCCAAAACCTTGCATGAGTCGGAT
>QANT01007249.1:0-26674 GCA_003254885.1 Purshia tridentata | reverse complement strand
GTGTACTTTTTATTAAAATCAAAACACTTTAGTTTTTATTACTCAATTTTTACTCTTTTTTGTGCAACTAATGTTATCTATTGTCCAATTTTGTTATATCGTCGGCAATAGTGCATGATCGATTTGATGAAAAGAAAATAATCTTTAAAGATTTGTATTAAATAATTATTATCTGTTAAAAAAATTATGACAAAATAACATGATGATTAAGAACAATTAATTAATTTTCGAGCATGAAGTTTTTTTCTAAAGCAATTCAAGAACATATTTTATCTAAGAATAGAGTGAATATTGAGGTTTGTGACGTTTGTCGTAAGAGTGAATGAAATAATGAATTAAGATTAATCTAAATTCAATATGTCAAAATAAACAATGGTGATTATCAGTTGCTCCTTTTGGCATATCCATCAGTTGCATGGATCCCAATTATCGCCCTCGAGCTTAAGGAACTTCAGCTTTTTTATGCTGGATCCACAAACGGGGCCAGATTACTAAACAATAGTAGTTGCTATGAATAACCATCCATCTAATTTGTACTGGTATGTTATATTTCGGTGCAGGAAAGAAAACTCAGATATATAATCAATGCTGTCAAAATATTGCTATTCAAACACTATAATCGGATGAAAAATTCAGATCTTACCACAACTATGTTCCTGGCAACCAAAAAGAGCAATATGTACTTAGAAATTGATGCTTCTACCATTAACGCAGAAAATAAAACTTGGAGAACAAAACTAGGAACCCGGAACTCTGGAATTGGCTTCCTTTGCTGCATATTCTCTCAAGATCATATCCACCTCTTCCACAACCCCTAATTTTCTAAACCATCTAGCCAGTGTTTCTGCAGCATCTTTCCCAACCATTATACCATCTCTCTCCAATTCCAATAGAAATTTTAATGCCTTTTGAAGCTTATTCTCCTTTTCGTAAGCAGCCAACATTAGAGCTACACATTTATCATTAGGTTTAAGACCAGCCTTCCTCATATTTTCAAAGGCTGAACGGGCCCTTTGACTTTGACCTGATAAACCATATGCATTTATGAGAAGTCCACATAGCTTAGCATCTGGAATAATACCACCTAGCTGAACCGCATTGAACACCCTTTGAGCTCCTTCAGTATCACCAATCATGGAATATGCTCTCAACAATGCCTTGTAAACTTCGCTTCCAGCATAAATCTCTTGGGCATCCATTTCTATGAGTAAACTCTCACCCTTATCAGGCATTCCAGCTCTAATGTAGGCCATGATCATTGAGCCATATGATCTTTTATCCAATGGCTGACCAAGGAGCTTAAGTTCTTCAAAAGTTTCTTCAGCTAGCTTAAGCTGTCCAGACTTGCTATACATGTGAATCATGGCAGTTAGAGTTACTTGGTCACATATGAAGCCTCTACCCTTCATGTTTGAAAGGGTTTTTTCAGCATCCTCTATTCGGTTTTGCTTCCCATAACCATGGATAATTTTAGTATAGTCACGAATATTGGCTTCAAATGACTCTTCCAGTACAGCAATTTCTGCCACCTATTAATAGTTCACAAGGCATTGAATTCAGGTTATAAGTTAGCTAACAATTTCAAAATGTTTCACATGCTTGCATGAACAGAGACATATAATTTCAGAATTTGATATAAGTTCTTTGAAACACTCTAGGTTTTAGACGTTATAAATTTCCAAAGAAGGTTGATATTCAAGATGCTGGCACCAAATAAAATATGGTGAGTTCAAGGACATTTCAATTCGGTTAACACATTTATCAAAATAAAATGTGATTCTCTCCCAAACTTTGGTTTGGCAAACCCTGTTTATTGGTGGACGAAATAAAAGAAATTTTATTTGTGGCGATAAGAAAAACTAAGAACTAGTTGTTTAATATCTATTAACAAGGACTAAATCCAAACCAGATTTCTTGTATAAGCAAGATAGGTTAGTTACAAAAATATGATAAATCTTGTGGATGATAAAAATTCCTGTGGAGAGTCAGAAAAGGTCATAACAAAATATAATGAACAAAGGTGGGAAGAGGATTAGATATTGAAAGAGATTCAACATTTCAATAACATTGTAAATACAGCTCTTTGCATAGCACCTATTGGTCTCACACCTAAGCCAGATTTTCATACAAGAACCCACCTAAGATGCTAAAGGGGGTTTTGCAGCAAGAAATCATCTTGATCAATGATTTTGGGACACATGAATTGAAAGTTTCAAGTTTCAATTACAATTGCCAAGTTTAACACATACAAACACACACACACACACAACAATTCAAGAATCCCTCTGCTTAAAGTCTTCAACTTTATAGAACCAGAATTCATATCCACCAAAACACAAAACACACTACAAAAGCACATGACAATGAATAACCCAAAGAAGACACACTGAACATATCACAATATACCCAGTAGGCTCCAAAGAAAACCTCAAACCAAAAAAACAAAAGAAAAGAAAAATAAAAGTACCTGAAGATAAAGTGGGTGATCCTTTATCCTCAATTCTTTAAGAACCGCAAGCCAGTCAGCTCTGCAAGGCTTCATAATCCTAACCCAAGCAGCCAATACCTCAAACAAACTACCTTTCTGAGGAGAAAAGCAAATGAGCTGTTTCATCAAAGCCTTGCAACGATTGGTCATCTTTGGAGAGAGTTGAGCTATAGCTTGTTTCTGGGATTCTGTAATTTCAAGGCCTCTCTCATCCCACTTAAACCTCGGCTTCCCTTCTTTCTCTTCAGTCTTTTCTGTCTCTTCCACGCTTGCAGCCACTAAGGGTCGCTGAAAATGGTGGCCATAAGAGCCAAAACTCATTGGGATTGCCCAAAAAGACTTGCCCAAGAATTGGTGGTAATGGGTTTTTCTCAATTCATTGGTTATTGGGTTTGCTGGGTGGGGATGGCAAAGGCAAATCACGTTTGAAGCGTAGGTGCCCATGAAACAATGTGATAAACAGTACACTGCTATAAAAATGAATCAGGGATGAGAGAAAGTTGGGGCAAGCAAAAGGGTCAGAGTGAATGCAAATGGAGATAAAGATTAATGGTTATCATGTTTGGATTATGAGAAAAATAGTGAGAAAATTAGTAGTTGTTTAGGGTGAGGGTGAGGTTGCTATGCCAATTAGGCATACTGGATTTGGGAGGGAGCAAAGAAAAGAAAGGTTGAGTGAGAATTGCCGACTGTGGAAAATATAGCGGCAGTTTAACGGCATGTTAAGCGCGTCGGGCTCGCTGCCCATTATAAAGAAGGAGCAAGGCCTTAGGGCCCGTTTGTTGGACCCGATTGGATAAACTTTCAAAATCTTTTTTTTTNTTTTTTTTTTTTTTTTGCTTAAATCGACCGAACCAATTCACTTCAATTCAATGTGATTGTTTTGTTGATTTGGTATATCAGATTTAATCATTCAATTCAAGAATCAACATGATCGAATCACATGACAAATTTTTTCGTGAAAATCCAATTGAATCTAATATAGTTGATACCTCTTTAATTTTGTAGGAATTTTAAATTAGAGGGTTTATATTTTAACTCTTCCATCTAAATTTTTCACTCACCTTATTAAATTTTAAAAATAATAATGCAGTGTCTGAAAACAAAATAGAGGCTGCATATCAAGTGAGTCAAAATGAGAACAACAATTAATAAATTTCATCAAACTATCATTATTCAGGCTATTTTTCAAATTTAATCATAGATATAAAATTAAGATGGATAAAAAAATAAGACATATGGGTGAAAGTATTAAAAGATTTCCTAACACCATTAAACTTTTATTTTATCCTTAAGAAAAGTAGAAAAAAAATAGGCAGTTGGTTGCATTATTAACCTCAAAGACAAAAAGGTCAAATTACTAATTTACTTTACTTATAATATGGATAACCGGTTGCATTATTATCTTTGAAAACAAAATTAATCAATGGACGCTGAGTAGTTGCATTTGTGTAGATGCAGTTACCGAATAATCGGGAATAAATTTTTTGTCTTGGAAATTAATAATGTAACATACTATCTAAGTAAGCAAATTAGTAATTTTTATTTGTAAATTAAAACACCAAAAAAAGGAAATTATGAACTTAATTGATTACAAAGATTTAAACTTAACATTTGAGCTAGAATAATGTTGCTTGAATTTTGAAATGTATATTTATATATTTGAGAATTCAGTTTTCTTAAACTCGCACAAAATATGGAAAACATTTTATTGGATTGGAACACTGATTAGTCTTCGCAGAACATCACTGAAAAACAGAGCGATCAATCTCAATGTTCATTGCTCAAACAAACGTGCCGCGAAATTAACCAAAAACCAATAGCAAATACCAAAAAAACCCCTCAATTTCAACTAACCTTAGTGTTACCTTACCCGCAATTCCCCAGCTCTAGAAGGGTAGTTGCGTCATTACAAATCTACACTGTGGACTCCCCTCCATGAAAAAACGCGATCTAAATCTGAACCCATTCACCTCAGGCTCAGCTCTGTCTTGCTCTCTCTGAAGCTCTCTATGCCACTGAGTCAACTCTCCCCGATTACTCACCGAGTCCATAACCCATCGCAGGCGCAACATTCTCCAGCTCGAAAGCCCTAGCCATTTCTCCGGATCCGGCTCACTGAGTCACAACTCGTAGCGAACTCGGGAATGGCTTCTTCGGAAGCCGATTCCCGTCTGAGGCAGGTGGTGTCCCCAGCCCTCGAGAAGATCATCAAGAACGCCTCGTGGCGCAAGCACGCCAAGCTCGGGAATGAGTGCAAAGCTGTCCTCGAGAGGCTCAACAACCCGCCCGCCAACTCCCAACCCGGCCCGGACTCCGAGTCTGACAGCTCCGGCCCGGGCCCGCTCCACGACGGAGGCTCCGAGGAGTACTCCCTCGCGGACTCCGAGTCCATTCTCAGCCCTCTCATCTCCGCCGCCTCCTCCGGCGTCTTGAAGATTGCCGATCCGGCCGTCGATTGCATCCAGAAGCTAATCGCACATGGCTACTTGCGCGGTGAGGCTGATGCTTCGGGTGGTGCCGAGGCGAAATTGCTCACGAAATTGATCGAATCCGTTTGTAAATGCCATGATTTGGGGGACGATCAGATGGAGCTGCTGGTGTTGAAGACGCTGTTGTCAGCGGTGACTTCGATTTCGCTGCGAATTCATGGAGATTGTTTGCTTCAGATAGTGAGGACTTGCTACGATATCTATTTGGGGAGTAAGAATGTGGTGAATCAGACGACAGCGAAGGCGTCGCTGATCCAGATGCTGGTGATTGTGTTCCGGCGGATGGAGGCAGACTCGTCCACCGTACCGATTCACCCAATTGTGGTGGCGGAATTGATGGATCCCATTGAGAAATCCGATGCAGACGGGACAATGACCATGTTCGTGCAAGGGTTTATCACCAAGATTATGTCTGACATTGATGGGGTTTTGAACCCCCCCACGCCCACCAAGGGTTCGCTCCGGCACGACGGGGCATTCGAGACCACCACCGTGGAGACCACGAACCCGGCGGATTTGTTGGACTCGACTGATAAGGATATGCTGGATGCCAAGTACTGGGAGATTAGTATGTATAAGACGGCATTGGAGGGCCGAAAAGGAGAGCTGGCGGACGGAGACGTGGAGAGAGATGAAGATTTGGAGGTTCAGATTGGTAATAAGTTGCGAAGAGACGCGTTTTTGGTGTTTAGAGCTCTTTGTAAGCTGTCTATGAAGACTCCACCGAAGGAGGCGTTGGCGGATCCAGAGTTGATGAAGGGAAAGATTGTGGCTTTGGAGCTTTTGAAGATTCTGTTGGAGAATGCCGGTGCGGTGTTCAGGACCAGTGAAAGGTACCTCTCATGTTAAAATGGTTATGCTTTACTGTTTCTCTGTCTTGATTTCTCTTCAGATTAAGCTAATGGTGCTCGACTTGCTTGCTTGACCTGCCGAGTGTGATTTCGTAGGAAATTTTGTGGACATATATCTATATGTATGAATATATTGTGTGTGGGATACAGGCTTTATTTGATTGCATAAACGGTTCAAAAGAAAGATGTATTGCGTTTTTCTATTGAAGATATTGATCGAAATTGATATGGAATTCAAATGTTTTACAAGTAGCCATTTTGGTTCTCGGTTATATAACCAAATGATACTTGGCATGATAATAGAACTTTAGACCACAGGGATAGGTGGGGAGTAGGAGAATCACTATATGATAATTTGTAGCTGTTAAGGCTTGTGGTTAGATATGGTGGCTTCTTAGTTAAGACTAGTTATTCTTTTTTTTTTTTTTTTGGGTGNTTTTTTTTTTTTTTGGTGAAAGTGGCTATTCATGGCGTTGATAGTTTTACTTATTCTGATGTCTGCAAGTCTTTGTACATGTGATGTCCTTCAAAGATGGTGACTAGAATTTCATGCCATCATGAGTGTCTGATAGCACCTAATCAATTGATTGGCTTACATGTTTGAGGGTTTTCTGAGATCTAATAATGCAATGCAAATTGGAACAAGCATGTCTTCATGCGGGCGGACTTGTAATGCAGATATGTCACCTCCACTTTGGAGCAAATGAATTGTATTATCTCTGGAGGTATTAGAGTGGATCCCCAGATGAGACACATCTGTGAAAGGAATATGTTACATGGTTTATTCCTGGAAATTGCTATTTGGTAGATCTTGGTTTAGTTTTCTGACAATGCAATTCAAACTGTTGTACATGTTTGTCTCTACTGCAATTTTTGCTTCTGGTGTATATACACTTGTGCATGGTACAACCGTTTTAATAATTTCACAAAGTTCCCTCTTGTTTTTGTTCAATAAATAAGCAGTTCATATCTTTGAATGCTGTGAAAAGACTAACATTCTTTGTACTTGTCTTTGAAATAAGCGGTAGTTCAGCTTGTTTTCTCTTCTACCCTGAAATCCCTAAAGATAAATTTGTGATGTGGAACAGGTTTTTAGGAGCGATTAAGCAGTACTTATGTCTCTCATTGTTAAAGAACAGCGCTTCAACTCTTATGATAGTTTTTCAGCTGTCTTGCTCCATCTTCATTAGTCTGGTGTCAAGATTTAGAGCGGGATTGAAAGCAGAGATTGGAGTTTTTTTTCCTATGATTGTTCTCAGAGTTCTGGAAAATGTTGCGCAACCTAATTTTCAGCAGAAGATGATAGTGCTTCGGTTTCTTGAAAAACTGTGTGTTGATTCCCAGATCTTGGTTGACATATTTATCAATTATGATTGTGATGTCAATTCATCAAATATATTTGAGAGGTATGCCATGCGCTATCCTGTAGAATCCACTCCCTGTTATATTCTTCAAATTTGAAAAGCACTGAACAGTGATGATTATATCCAAACGAATGGCAGATGTCCTGCACTGTTTCTACACCCTCATAGTATTGTGAATTACTTGGTCTTGTGCTAACAATTTTTGTTTTTTCCTTCTCCTTTTCCTTTTGTCCTGAAATTCTCAGGATGGTAAATGGCCTTCTTAAAACTGCTCAAGGTGTCCCTCCTGGTGTTGCAACCACGTTATTACCGCCTCAGGAGGCAACTATGAAACTTGAAGCTATGAAATGTTTAGTTGCTATTTTGAGGTCAATCGGAGACTGGATGAACAAACAATTGCGCATTCCAGATCCTCATTTTATCAAGAGGTCGGAGGCAACTGAGAATAGTCCTGAACCAGGAGGTCTTCCCTTGGCAAACGGGAATGGCGAGGAGCCTGTTGAAGGATCAGATTCTCATTCTGAAGCCTCCAGTGAGGCTTCTGATGCTTTGACAATTGAGCAACGCCGAGCTTACAAGCTGGAACTTCAGGTAAGCAAATTGTCTGAATGCCATCAGTTTCATCTTCTGTTTGGAATCTAATGTATGTTTTGTGGCAGGAAGGTATATCTCTTTTTAATCGAAAACCTAAGAAAGGAATCGAGTTTCTTATTAATGCAAACAAGGTGGGTGATTCACCTGAGGAGATAGCTACTTTTCTCAAAAATGCATCTGGTTTGAACAAGACTATGATTGGGGATTACCTTGGAGAAAGAGAGGAGTTATCGCTAAAAGTAATGCATGCTTATGTGGATTCCTTTGACTTTCAAGGCTTGGAGTTTGATGAGGCAATCAGGGCCTTTCTTCAAGGCTTTAGGTTGCCTGGTGAGGCACAGAAAATCGATAGAATAATGGAAAAGTTTTCTGAGCGCTATTGCAAATGTAATCCAAAGGCTTTTATTAGTGCTGACACAGCTTATGTCCTTGCTTATTCTGTTATACTGCTCAATACTGATGCTCATAATCCTACGGTGAAAAACAAGGTGAGTTCACATATACCTGATCTAATTGGATGATTGAAACAGATTGCTGATAGTCTTAAAAAAAAACCTGATTTCTGATAGATGTCCTCCTCTTTCTGGCCATTAAAATATGCAGATGTCAGCTGATGATTTTATAAGAAACAATCGTGGGATAGATGATGGAAAAGATCTACCTGAGGAGTACTTGAGGTCATTGTATGAACGAATATCAAGAAATGAGATTAAAATGAAAGAATATGATTTGGCTCCTCAGCAGATACAGTCGGTGAACCCAAACCGGCTTTTGGGCTTGGACACTATCTTGAATATTGTGATTCGTAAAAGGGGGGAAGAAAACCAATTGGAGACCAGTGATGATCTTATCAAGCATATGCAAGAACAATTTAAAGAAAAAGCTCGCAAATCTGAGTAAGACTTACTAGCCTCTTGTGTCCCTAAAGTTGCTTTCCATCAAATTTTGTAGTACTTTGCAATAAACTTAACTTATATTGAATGTTTGGTTTCTTTAATGAGTTTTTCCATAACACTTTATCAGGCTATGATTTCTTCCAAGACCATAGGCTATTACTTTTTAAAAATTATTTAACTTTAGTAGGAATTGTTATTCCTTGTTCCGCATAGTGGAAGTCTGGGCAGATGATGACATGTGAACTAATTGCACATGCATGTATGCATATTATTTTTCTGGAATTTTAATCTGAATTTATTCTTCTTCTGATGTGTGGCATTTCATTATTTAGAGTAAACTGTCTTCCAGATTTCATTCTTAATATATACTTGCATGGCTGTTTTGTAGGTCAGTTTATTATGCTGCAACAGATGTGGTAATTCTTAGATTCATGGTTGAGGTATGCTGGGCTCCTATGCTGGCTGCCTTCAGTGTTCCACTTGACCAAAGTGATGATGAAGTAGTTATTTCTCTGTGTCTTGAAGGCTTTCGTTATGCCATCCATGTTACTGCTGTGATGTCCATGAAGACCCATAGAGATGCTTTTGTGACTTCACTAGCAAAGTTTACTTCCCTCCACTCTCCTGCTGATATCAAGCAGAAAAATATAGATGCAATTAAGGTTGGTCTATTGTTCTACTCTACCATATTTTCTGTACAGGATGTCAATAAGCTTAAAAAAGTGTACTACTTAGTTTTCTTTCATAATATGGATGATGGTTTATAGTAGTCTTATGGGGGAATATAATGTTACTCTACAAATCTTGTCATAGTTCTTCACATTATGGGAAATAGCATCTGCTTAATATTGTTGCCTCTCTCTCTCTCATGCCACGTGCCCTGATTGTGTCTCTCTGTTTTCCCTGTCGTTTTTTAGTCAATATTTGGATGTGAAGTTATTTGACTCCCACTTTTTCGTGCTTAACTTGTCATCTTGGTAAACATATAATGCAGCAGAAAAATTATAAAGGTTAGATGGAATTAATATGTTCAATTCAAAAATAACATAGACACCTCACAGCATCTATGATCTGAGTCTATTAGTTGTTTCAGTTCTGATATCTGAAGTTGCTTTTTTTTCCTGTCAATAATAGCTTTGTATTTAAAGCTAAACACGAAGTTTCTGGCAATCATAGAACAGTAATTCACTGATGCAGTATTTCTATTTCTCCTCTAGTCCAAGATAAATGAACACTACTCTGCTTTTGAGTGTGGTCTAGTTTAAGTGTTAATCACTGAACTTGGGTTGAGTAGCAACTTGTTTATAGTTTTTTTCTATCCTCTTTTGTAGTAATATTAATGAACTATGTCTTATAGTAGATTTTGTAATTGTGTTTTGCAGTAACATTTTGAATTCTACCTTATAGTAGACTTTGAACATACTTTTGAGGGCTATACCACAAATTTTTTTTCATTTTAATGCATTGATGATGAGACTCCTGATGGTAGATTTTTATCCCCTATCACCGTCGGCACCTGTTTGTCGTCCTCCTCTTTAGCGTTTCTTTGGTCTTCAGAGCTAGTTGATAGGCCACTTTACACACCTAATGATTTGATCTAGGATTTCTAATGTCAAGCCCTATCAAGCAAGGGATTCTTCATTTGATTCATTAAAGCCATTTCAAACAAAGAGTTAGTTTAGAAAAACAAAATAAAAATTCATTGTACACCCTGACTAATAGTTTGAAAATTGGAAGGTTATTGGAATGCTGTCCCGAGAATGAATCATTCATTGAGAAGAGGAAAGGAATATAGGTCATTTATAATTTATAACTAGAAGTGCATAGTTGGACACTTTTCATGGACTGGCAGAAGAGGGCTTAGTAGAAGAGATGCAGATGTTCTTATATTATCAGTGAAATGAATATGAACATGCTTTAAAACAGATAACGTGTAGGGTAAAACCTGGGATTTTGATTGTGATTATGGGTTTGAGTGATATGTTTGTCAATATGTTAGTTATGTGTTATTGGCTAATAAGATTGCAGAACTGTTATTTCGTGACTTGCTTACTGATATTTGGTCTGATATTTGGTTTGGTCATGTTGTTTATAGGCAATCGTGACAATTGCAGATGAAGATGGGAACTACCTACAAGAAGCTTGGGAGCATATTTTGACATGTGTTTCCAGGTTTGAACATCTACATCTCTTGGGAGAGGGTGCTCCTCCAGATGCCACTTTCTTTGCTTTTCCTCAGAATGAGTCAGAAAAATCAAAACAAGCTAAGTCAAATATGCTTCCTGTTTTAAAAAAGAAGGGGCCAGGGAGGATGCAGTATGCAGCTGCTGCTGTGTTGAGAGGTTCATATGATAGTGCTGGTATTGGTGGGAATGCTTCTGGGATGGTCACATCAGAACAGATGAACAATTTGGTTTCTAATTTAAACATGTTAGAACAAGTTGGAAGCTCTGAAATGAGTCGCATTTTCACACGGAGCCAAAAGCTAAACAGTGAGGCAATTATAGATTTTGTTAAGGCTCTGTGCAAGGTCTCTATGGAAGAATTGCGATCTGCATCCGATCCTCGGGTTTTCAGCCTTACAAAGATTGTTGAGATTGCGTATGGATCACTACTTCAAAGCTTTTTTATATTTTTGCTATGATTTTTTTATTTTTTATTTTTTATTTTTAGTTTGATGTGAATTGTTGTTCTTATAACAGGCATTATAACATGAATCGCATCAGGCTTGTGTGGTCTAGCATCTGGCATGTGCTCTCTCATTTCTTTGTGACAATTGGCTGTTCTGAAAACCTTTCTATTGCAATTTTCGCTATGGATTCTCTACGCCAGTTGTCAATGAAATTCTTGGAGCGAGAAGAGTTGGTTAATTATAATTTTCAGAATGAGTTTATGAAACCTTTTGTCATTGTTATGCGTAAAAGTGATGCAGTTGAAATACGAGAATTAATCATCAGATGTGTCTCACAAATGGTTTTATCTCGCGTCAATAATGTCAAATCTGGATGGAAGAGCATGTTCATGGTACTGGAATATGCCCAATCTTTTTTCTGTGGATACATTTAATCTTACAGGCATTTTGTTTCATGAATTTTTCTTCTTGCATTCTGTTAATACTTTTGTTACTATGTGTTTCTTTTCAGGTCTTCACTACGGCAGCTTATGATGACCACAAAAACATTGTACTCTTGGCGTTTGAAATAATTGAGAAGATTATTCGAGACTACTTTCCATACATTACTGAGACTGAAACCACTACCTTTACGGATTGCGTAAATTGCCTCATTGCATTCACCAATAGTAGATTCAACAAAGACATTAGCCTTAATGCTATTGGTTTTCTTCGATTCTGTGCAACAAAACTTGCACAGGGAGATCTTGCTTGCTCCTCAAGAAATAAGGACAAGGAATCTTCCGGAAAAATCTCTCCATCTTCACCTCAAGTAGTGAAAGATGGAAAACAAGAAAATGGGGAAATTCTAGATAAGGATGACCATCTCTATTTCTGGTTCCCTTTATTAGCTGGTAAGGATACTGCACAAATTGGTGGTTATAAATATACGCGTTTGAGTTAAGTTCTTAAGCTTTTTAATAAACCACACCGGGAAAGAGTTTTATTTATTTTCTTTTTCCTCTGCAGGTTTGTCCGAACTTAGCTTTGACCCTAGGCCTGAAATCAGGAAGGGTGCCTTACAAGTGCTGTTTGAAACTTTACGTAACCATGGCCACCTTTTCTCACTACCTTTGTGGGAAAAGGTATTTGAATCAGTGCTATTTCCAATATTTGACTATGTGCGGCATGCTATTGATCCATCTGGGGAAAGTTCACCAGTTCAAGGGATTGATGGTGATACGGGCGAGCTTGATCAAGATGCCTGGCTCTATGAGACATGCACATTGGCACTTCAATTAGTTGTTGATCTTTTCGTCAAATTTTATAACACTGTCAATCCTCTTTTGAAGAAAGTTTTGGTGCTTCTAGTCAGTTTTATTAGACGACCTCACCAGAGCCTAGCTGGTATAGGAATTGCTGCATTTGTGCGATTGATGAGCAATGCGGGGGATCTCTTCTCTGATGAAAAGTGGCTAGAAGTTGTTTCATCATTAAAAGAAGCAGCCAATTCGACGCTTCCTGACTTTTCTTTCATTCTTAGTGGTGATAGCATCATTAGAAGCCATGAACATGCTTCAAGTAGAGAAGATAATGGAGGTTCAACTGTGTCTGGCAGGCCTGATGATGACTCAGAGAGAGTGAGGACAAACCTCCTTTATGCTGGCCTATCTGACGTTAAGTGCCGAGCAGCTGTTCAACTTTTATTGATTCAGGTATTTTCTACTCCAATTACTAAATACCTTTGTATTATGAATAATCGTTATAATATAAGCTTCACCAGCTTCTCATGTATCTATGCTGCATTTCTTTTGCTTCTTGAAACTGAGTCACATTATTTACATGATGCAGCTGTTGGATATGTTTGAGTTGGCCTGAACCTTAGTCTTTGGCCATTAATTGAATTTTCTTGGACACACTACAGAAAATGTTATTGGAATTATATAAAGAGCAAATGTAATGAATGCTCTTTCTAATTCTTACAAAAATAAATACAAACAATAGGAACACAAGTACACAATACTCCCACCCACACACGTGTTGGATTCAACCCATGATCTCAACCTTCGTCCTTATTCCAAAGGGGGAGAAGGTGCCACTAGCGATAGGCAATCATCAAACATAATGAATGTTTTAATCAGGAAAATGAGCGGGATAATGAATTTGATGATAATGTAAGCTTAGCATGCATATATGCACATTGTAATATGCATGTTTTAAAATGTACTGGTATTAAGTCAAAACGTTTTTTTTTTCAGACAAAGAGAAGTCAAATATTTTCCTCTTTGGTGTGATTCCATCTTTTTTTATATGTACATGATATCATATCATTACAGTTTCCTGAGGCTTGCATGTTTCATTAAAATTTGCAGGCAGTGATGGAGATTTACACAATGTATCGGTCTCACCTTTCAGCGAAAAACACTTTAGTCCTCTTTGATGCTTTGCATGATGTGGCATCTCATGCTCACAAGATTAACACCGATACCACATTACGGGCAAGGCTACAAGAGTTTGGCCCTGTGACCCAAATGCAAGACCCTCCACTGTTACGTATTGAGAACGAATCTTACCAAATCTGTCTCACAATCTTACAGAATCTTTTAGAGGACAGGCCTCCAAGTTATGATGAGGCCGAGGTGGAGTCCTACGTTGTAGATCTTTGCAGGGAGGTTTTACAGTTCTATATTGAAGCCTCTAGCTCTGGAAAGATATCTGAATCATCTACTGGGCAGCACCATTGGCTAATTCCTCTAGGTTCTGGGAGACGGAGAGAATTGGCTGCACGTGCACCACTTGTTGTGGCAACTCTCCAGGCTATCTGTAGTTTGGGAGAGACTTCATTTGAAAACAACTTGTCTCATTTCTTCCCACTACTTGCAAGCTTGATAAGCTGTGAACATGGGTCAGATGAGGTCCAGATTGCCCTCAGTGACATGCTCAGTTCATCGGTGGGTCCTGTTTTGCTTCGGTCATGTTGAGCTTGTGAGGTAGGACCATGCAATTTAAGATGTATGATAATATGATCCCAAGTCTTGTAGTCTTCATTATTTTTTTTATTTTATTTTTTTCTGTTTCTTCATTATCGGAAATATAGTTTTATAGTGTGAAGAGTTAGCAATGGTTTTGGATTTTGGTTGGATAGTGCTTCTAAACCTTCTGTAGCCCATTGGGGAGTATAGCTCCGTTTAGAATTTATAGATCTCTGATTTTTTATGTTGTATGCTAGTCACATATTCTTGCGTTTTTGGGCAAATCAAATTGAGAAAAAAAAATTAAAAACAGTTATTCTCTAAAAAATAAAATTGCTCTTATTCTACATTTTAAAGGAAAATATTCAGTGAAGTTGTAGTGTTGTAAAGCATCTAATTTTGGGCATGCTCTGGTTGGTTAAGAATTTCTGCCTTCTTTTACTTTTTGTTGTCAAAACATACTGCAATTCTTGTTTGTACTCAAGAAGACAGGTATTAATAAATAACAAAATTACGTTATCCCTATTTGTTATAGGACATACATAAAGTTGATGCGAACATTATTGGACTCTCCATAATTAATGAGTAGTACTAGATATTGATTTATACATAACCTACTTTAAAGTTTATTTATTTCACAAGTAAAATACTGACATGTATAAATGATACTATTTGAATTTGAGATCCCTAACATTATGGTTTTTTAAACGTTGGCAAAGAAACACAAAAGTGTTGGGGTTTTGAAAATATTTCAAGTGCTTTTTCAAGAAGAGTTTCTAAAGTGAATATGTAATAGAAGCACTTGGTAGTGGGTTTCTGATAATCTTTTGTGTTTTTAATAAAAGTAATGCTAAGAAAAGCACTACTGAATAAAATAATCCCAATTCCGAACAGGTCCAAAGCTTACCGGATCTATATATGAGCCACAAAACAAGTGGCCCTTCCTCAATCCCCTAGATCCTTAACTCTAGTAAGGTATCATTTAACTCTAGTAAGGTGAAATTTGATCCTGTACTGTTTTGTAGCCAAGTCGAGAGATTTTACCATTAGTATTTTACCAACTAAACAGCGTGCACCTTTGATCACTTGAGCAAAAGAACAACCAAGTCAATAAATGATACCTCAATTTGCGGAAACCACAAGAGCTAAAACTAAAATATATATGAAAAAGCAGTGCCAAGGATATTTGCATGCCGGCACTTCACAATTCATTTATCAGCTGGCATCCACCAAACAAAGACTTGATCAAACACATCTCCAACAGCTTGGTCCAACTCTCTAGACATAGATATTACATATACATATCTCTCTCTCTCTCTCTCTCACATATATATGAGAGGTTTTGCAAAGTGATAAAAGTTGCTCATAAATATGCAGCCATGAACTGTATACAACCATGAACCATAGTGTCCTAATTAACTCTGATTCTCTTTTTTTGAATTTCTAAGCCTTCAACTCTATACTCTCTTCTTTCTCACCTAGTCAATTGTCTCTAAGATGATGAGTTTTTTCAGAATTTGCTTGACCTCTCTTCAGAGAGTGACTACTGGATGCAAGAAGGGTAGAAAGCAAAGAAAAGTAGTACTGTCTTCCAGCTTTGATGTGCCTGCAGCAACCTCATCATCATTTGCAGCCATGGAAGTGTCTAACCAGTTTAGACAAGTGTTTCACGTGATGGATTCAAATGGGGATGGCAAGATCTCCCCTGTTGAGCTGAGTGAGGTACTCTCATGCCTTGGATGCAACAAGTCCATTGCCACCGAGGAAGCTCAAGGGATGGTGAGGGAGGTGGATTGTAATGGAGATGGGTTCATTGACTTGGATGAGTTCATGAACGCTGTGAATATTGATGGAAGGAATTATTATAATAACGATATTGGGTGTATTATTAATCAGGATGAAGAGTGTGATCTCAAGGATGCTTTTCTTATTTTTGATACTGACAAGAATGGAAAGATTTCAGCCAAAGAGTTGAGGAGGGTTTTGGTCAGCCTTGGATGCCTAAAATGCAGTCTTAAAGAGTGTGGGAAAATGATCAAAGGGGTGGATAAGAATGGAGATGGGTTTGTGGATTTTGAAGAATTTCGATTGATGATGACAAGAAATTGTATGTGAGTTTATGATCAAGATCGATCGATGAACTAATTATATATAATCATGTGTAGATTAGAAGGAATTGATCGATGAAATTAGTTAGTTTTAACAAGATCGATGATCTGTACTAGCTGCTCCTTGAGAGATCATGTCTAGGATTTCAGCATGCATATATCTTTTGTAAAGGATTCAGACTTTTCCAAAGAGAAAGGAATGATTGTGTGTGCTTGGCTTCAACTGTTGTATATAACTTTTGATCTCATATACTGATTATGTGATCAGTTTTGTGAGAGAAATGTTGTATTATATATAGTCTTGTTCAAAGAAAAACACAACTCATTTTTCACACTCAATCACTCACATACTAGTCATGGATTAGTTTTAATCAAAATATTGTATATGTATGATGGTTGTACCTAAGAATTTCTCAAGAATATTGCAGAACATACCCCCACCACAATGCTCTCTCGCTGTCTCCCTCTTTTTCACTCATTAAAATTTGTTGGATTCCTCTCTCTCTCTCTCGTTTGACTCAAGGGTCCAAATGGGTCCTCTTATCTTTTGTCCAAATATGAGCTAGGGATTAGTGCTTGTCAATCGGCTATTCGGCTGGCATGGGTTTCTTCTTATCTTGAGTGATGTATGTCAAGAAAAAACAAGCGAACGCAAATGGCAGTCTTCTTCATATGGTGATAAGGAACACATGGAAGATTGTGGAACTCTGTATATATTCAAACTTAAACCAAGAAGCATACGTACACCAGCTTAAATGCTTTATCCATGCACCTCTTACTAAAATGTTAGAGGCGCTTTTTTTCTGTCCTTGATATGAGAAGAGACGCTTTATTTCTGTCGAAAATTTTTTTAAAAAAATGTAGAGGCGGTTTCTAAATTATGCCTCTACTTTTTAAAAATTTGAGACGCTTTTCTTAAACCGCCCCCACTCTAATGTTCCTATAGCCCATTTTTCTTGTAATTCCAAGAACCTTAAGTTATACCATAATTAACAGCACATCATGAGACTTCATCTCCTTTTAATTCTATACTTATTCTTTGCATATATTGTATAATGTAAAACCCACTGTTTAAATATTCAAACTCATCCACAATAAATAGAGAGACTTTTGAGATACAAAATTTAGAATATTCAAGCTACACACGTAGAGTCAATTTTATTATGTCTCCCGTTCGACCCTTGGAGCCTACTAGCAAATAAGGTAAAATCTCTTGTGAATCCCCTAGGTCCGCGACAATACCCTAGGGGTTACCCAAAAAAAAAAAAAAAGAGAGTCAATATTATGAATTAAAGGTATCAAAAATAGATCTTAGAAATTGTACATGTAATTTAATTGTTCCACATCAAATTGCACCAAATTTTTTTGAGATAATACTTCACACCAGAATATATCCATTAGACTTGTCTTCAATTTTTAAGTTGGTAATAGTAGATGGTGGCCAAAAAACAATTGGGAATAGTACATGACCGAAAAAAATTTTGGAAAATAGTACTATCATAACATCGTCACAGTGTGTTACTAATCTACTTATGTTATAATATTTACATATTTAATAATATTATATCCTAAAAGTAAGAACCCATTGTATACCTAAATTATAACACATAGATTAGCAACAATAGGTGGTGGTGTAACGGTCACACTACTCTTATTAGGATCACAGGTTTTGGAAAACAACAATAGAGACCTATATAGTTGTATTTATTTGGTGCTCCAACAAGGGCTATATAGTATTTGTTACTTATAATGTTGGGAGCTCCTAAGTTCCAAAAAACACAAGGGCTGCTTTTGTGCGATGTGGAAAATTAGATGTGGGTCGATTCGTTTCATGTACTGAAGCCCAAAATTAATTATACTTGGGTTCTTTAACTTTGTGCATGGACTATGGAGTAAGCCGAGGCCCATCAATTATCAAGGGAAAGAAAGAATGACATTGTATTGAACATATAACTATTGAGTGTAATGGGTATTGGTGCTCAAAAGTTATCCCTGTTTACTGTAAATATAATTATCAGCCAGCTATTAGATTAGTGGTATTGCTATTCTAAACTGTAAATATAATTACCAACTAGTTATTAATTTAATGGTATCTTTCCTCTCCATATTGGAAAAATGTCCAAAGTTTGAATCCCAAAAAGTAAATATAATTATGCATGAAAACCTATTTGCAGCTTTGAAGATAATTACACTCTCAAATCAATTAGATAAATGCATATATATCAAGTACTGATGGCTGTTATACTAGTTTTTTCAAAGTTCAGACAGACCCTCATTTTTGGTAATTTTCCTTCTAATTTTTGTACAGAGGACTTGTAAACCACAATCCAGCATAAATATAATTATCGCAGTTTATTATTTCATTAATAAGTTGTTTATCACATAGTACAAACAGTAAATTAAATATCTATATATATATATATATGCTAGCTTGTCAATCAAGAAAATTATAATTTTGGATTGTTTAAGTAGGTCTGATATGAACATATGCAAAACATCCTATATATATGGAGCCATTTATAGTTTTATGTCCCAACTTGCTTTATCCATTTCTCATTGAATTATTAAATAATATGCATTCAATTTATTTAGTAATTACGAGCATAAATTAATTGCTGTATAACTTTGTTAATTAATTCCCATTGCTGTTTGTGAAAGTATTGGACTTTCTATTTCCAACGTTTATCATGCTGCATGTATATCATAATCAAATTACAGTATATAGGAAGACATAAAAATCATTGTATTCCTTTTGTTGATAACTTTTAAGATTGTAACCAAATTAATATGAAAACCATCTATGCAAGTAATCTAATTAATTAATTAATGTTCCATTTAATTTAGCGCTTTGTCTATATGGGGACTTTTTTTGTTTTTTTTTTTTTGTGGGTGTCACCAAAAACATATAAATATTAAACCAAAGGTTGTAAATTACTTTTCTAATATATATTATTAATCTGACCATAATCTCAAACTTGTTGTAGAATATATGTTCTGTTAATTGCACTTCCAAATATGTGGGAGAGGCCTAATTTATACTTATATATCAATTAATTAACTACTTCGGTTAATAATATTAATATAACCAAAGTTCACTATTTTTATTTTGATTTAGAATATATATATGGATCGAACTTAAATGAACGAGATAACTCTACGAAGCTTCCAACTAAGCTATCTCATTCATTACAACCAAAGTTCACTTATGGATGCATAATATTGTTTATAAACACTTGAGCTGAGGCTCATGGGCTATTTCCCTAAAGTTATTAGGATGCCAATTAATATTCATGGAATTAATTCTTGATTGATTCCTTTAAATGAATCATTAATTTTAAAGGGGCTCCAAAGTACCCCCACTGACAAAGATTTAAGTAATATTCCAACCATCAAACATTAGAAAATTATAAAAATAAGTCCACATAAAAATTGTAATAGCATTTGCATTAATTCCGCAGCTAGTCGGCAATAATTTGTTTGTTTAGTGCTACATTGTATTGAATTGGACTCTAGTTTTGTTGATCTGGCTGATAAAGAATATTTGACAGTACTTCTTTTAATATTGGGAGTAAAAACATGAGTAAACTAATAATTAGTTTATACATAAACTCGATTATACGTGATGCCAACCAATTAATGTGATGAAGTTGATAAGAAAGCGTTGACCTTATAGCATCCAATTGCATAAATAGTTAGCATTATTAGTATTAATTAGATTTCAATTAAAAAAAATTAAGAGGCTAAAGAAGCAGGTGAATAGATGAGGTAGGAGAATGATTCCAAATCCATCGCAATCTATCACATGGCAACCTCAGTTTGGTCGGCTGTTTAGGCTCTAAAATATTCCCAAAGCTCAACGCAATTTCCATTGATGAAATAATATTTAATTAACCAAAGTCTCACAAGGCTTTGGATTGGCTTACAATTCCCATCTAGGACAAGAAACAAGCGGTGCAATGCAACAATCTCAACCCACCATGCACTAGTTGGAGTGAAAAGCGGCTTAATTTTGTGACTTTAAGTGAGTGAGTCACTGAGAACATGCACATTATGCTAGATTCGAAGCCATCTAGGTGCCCTTCACATGTAAACTCATACTATTTTAATTAGCCAATTAATTTCTTTTCATTTTTGGAGTGGTCCATGCTCATCTTTATGGATTAGCTTTATTAATTACTAGCTAGTAGCTACCAAGTATTCTTTTTGAAAAATACTAGTTTTTTTCTCATTTTATATATATATATATATTTTTTATTTTGCAGTGTATAGCTTTTGTATTATCACAAACTCACAACCATTTATTTTTTTAGATCATTCTTTAAAGACCATTTTTACAAATAAAATAAGAATCAACAAAATTAAAAATCATTTAATCATGAAATTATTTGAGTAACAATTAGATTCACCTCTATGTATTTAATTCACAATTATATAATGAGTGATATAAAAACTGAATAGTTCTTATTAATTATGAAACTATAGAACTGAAGTTAAACACGATGAGATATTGGGTTTCAATTAGTTTAATGAATTAAGAAATAGAGTTGATTAAGATAACCATCACAATATTATCAGTGCACTGCTGCCAAAGCTAGCCAAAAGTCCAGTTTTCTAAGCTGCTTAATTACATGCATTCGTTTCTTCTACTCTACTCTATACTCTCTTAAGGGAAGACTATGTCTTTCTTGAAGACTTAACTTAATTCATTCATATGTTCACTAAATTCAACAAATAAATCATTTCTAATTAAGTTTCTAAGAATTTTTTCTCAATGAACCCCGTGACCTCAACGCTACTAATTAATTGACTTAGTTGGTTGCACTGCACGTATGAACCCAAGAATCTTGGTCTAGGACCAAACTACCTACTAGATCTAAGCTAGCTAGATTGTGATTTGTGATCCAACCTTAATATTTAAAAAAAAGCCAACTTAAGTATGTTATTAAAGAAGCAAATTAATATGGATATATATATATATATATATATATATAAATAAATTACCATATGATTAAAGAAGCAAAATTAAGTATGTTATTTGACATAAAAATGCTTCCAACAATCATCAGCTCATCACTATGATATTTTACGTATTCCGGCAAGCTGTACTTGCAAATATGATTAATTATTGAAATAATTAATGCTTCTTTTTATTCTATAATGTCTACTTCTGGTTTCTCACTAATTGAGCTGCATATAGGGCATGGAAATTAAATGGAAAAATGGAAGAAAAACTTATATATGTATTTTTTTGTTTGGGTCAGAAAACTTTAAAATAAGAACAGTAATATATACTAGATGAAGAAATTCATTAAGATTTCTAGCTGGTTTGAGTTGAACGTACAACAAGAAAAAAATTTAAGGAGGTGTGGGATTAAAATTGGAAGAGTGAAAGTTGAACTAAGCTGCCTAGCTAATTAACCAAGATATATGTCTCAAATTAACCTCTCTAATAATAAACCAAGGCTTAATGAGCAAATAACTAATCTGTTATAATAATTAGTTTAAAAGCTTATTAGTTATTGTAAGTTGAGCTGGAAAATGGAAAATGGGTTCTTGATCTGTGTTTACATGTTCATCTTTCTAGCGAGCTCTACTTACTTCTCAAGCTAACGTAATTTGGTGATCGAATATGCATGCTAAATATATGATTATTATCGTGAATACAAAGGTAATGGGCTTCAATGGCCGACCTTTTTGTTGTGCGGAAACTGATCGATAGATATATGAGTCCAATCATGTACCTTCTTATATCAAACACAAAAAATATGTCTATATATATCTTCAATATTTTACACCTGAATTATCTATTTCCCCAATTTAATTAATTAACCACCCAAATTGTCAAACTAAGTATAAGGCAAAAAGCCTCAACATGCATTAGTATAAGCCAATACTCTGACTCACTAGAGGACTACCAAGTGTTAGTTGCTTCTATATCAAACCAAAAATTAAATTGGAGCCAAAAAAGGACACAGTAACTGACCTCTTGTCTATCAATAGATCAAGTTTTATTTCTAGACTCGTATACTTTTCAATTCATATTTTGTACCGAATTTATAGATCTGATGTTTTCATGTATTTTAGCCGAAATTTTATTGTATTTTAAAAAGTTATCAAATTATGCACACATGTGCGTGTAATAATATATCTGTATATCACTAATAAGCCTAGGGTTTATAGAAGAAATTGACACATAAACTTGTAATTGGCTTGAGCTACCTATTCTCAGATGCACCCTAGAATCTCTACGTTTTCTCTCATCAATGGTATTTGGTCGAATAGCAAAGAAGCTAATGAAGAATATTGCTTTAATTTTATAGCTAGCTATATGAAATAATAAATAATAAATCTTGTTCTATTTACTCCAAGAGTTGTAACTTTGATATTTCATACCTTAAGAAGATATACAACCATTGACTGCAAATTAATATTAGAAAGCCAACATCTAAAAGTAGGATATCAGGTTAAGTAGTGAGAGAGAGTGGAGTATAATTGGCTCATCATGATTGATAACTTGATATACATTGTAGTTTAAACTCTTGGAACACATTAATTGGTTGTCTAATATATATAGTATCAACGCTTTGTTTGTATATAGGAGACCCTGAGTTTGAATCATCTATCCTCTAATTTTGTCAAATTTCTATATGTTTAGTTTAAGATTTGAGACACAATAATTGTCTAACAAGGATTAACTACTTAAGATATATTTTACAATAATTGTCCAACAAAGAAAAGTTAAGAGCATTTAAAACAAAAACTTAATTATAACAAACATCTATAAGCTTTTGTATTTTGATCACCTAAACGTTTCTATCAAACAAGTTCATTTGTAATTAATTATCAATTTAACAACATTTTCGGCTTTAGAATTAGCTCAAATAGTGATAAAGTTTACGATCGATTAAGAATATGTAATCGAAAACAAACGTTTAGCATCAAATCCAGTAATTCATGGGGCGTGTGAGAGAGAGACAGTGACACCCCACTCACTCTGTCTACCCAACCCAATTAAGCAAAGCAAGCAAAGAAGGAGCTTTCATATTCCCTCCAATTCCATTCGACCTCTAGGCACATAGAAAGGTCGCTCACTCTCTCACTCTCACTCGCACTCTGTCTCTGTCTCTGTCTCTCTTCCAGTCATGTACTAGTCTGTCACTGTCAGCACAATGCACCTCTCTCTCTCATACTGATTCATTCATTCATTCATTCATTCACGCCCACACGATGTGGTTTGCCATTCAACCTACACCAGCACCACGGACGATGCAGTCAAACTGTCTCCATATCATTTATGCTCGGCCTTCTTTGTTTTGCATCACTCCAACCCATCAACACTAAAAAACTTTCCTAAATTCAAACTAACACATGCAAAAAAAATAAAATAATAATAATAGTTTTTATCTGCATTTATGGCTTCGACACTTTGTGACCATCTATGAAACAGCTAGCATAATGAGCTCAATCGAAAGGGCATCATTTCGATTAATAAATGCCACATTTTTTATAAGAAAGTAATTAATCATCTACCAAAAGCTACTGCTGCACACTAAGGACTAAGGAGTAGATTGATGAGTTATTTTAAGAGTTTGGTACGCATAAATAATTTTCATTCTTATTATAACATGTAATTTAGTTACGTTACATTTATATGAACAAGATCTAAGCACTAAAACCATAACCTTCTTACTTAAACTTAATTTGAATGAAAATACACACGTTTCTATTTTAAGCTAATCATTCACCCCAACATGATCTGATCGAGTTGTCGTAAATTGGACATGGCATACGGAAGAGAGAGAAAACACATTGAGATAGAGAGAGTTACATGAGAGAAGTTTTCTATTGGACATTACTTTGGTTGGAAGCTAGGTATGGAATTTCCTTGGATTCCGGGAGAGAAATTGAAGTTAAAGCGATGAACAACGTGACATCATCACCGAACAAGCTAGCTTAGCCAAGCCCGAAGGTCACGGTGGGTGTGGGTGGGTTCTATTAGCATGCACGTGTGTGGCTCAGTCACTGCCTGTGACTGTGAGTGAGTTGGAAGCTTACTTGCGTGAGCGTGCGACCCTCGCAACATGTCTCCGCCCACATCCGGACAAAATATCCAACGGTGCCCGACGTTTTCTTCTATATCTTGTTAATTGTTGACCGGTTGGTACTTAATTGTTTTAATTATGACCGATATTCAATTCCATTCATTGCTAAATTATATATGGCATATATATCCAAAACACAAAGTTAATTATACATATTTTAACTTTATTTGAGAGTCTAATTCTATACGTGCATGTTAATTAAAGATGCATTCCTATATGTCTCTAATTAAATTCATCAATAATGTCTTAATTTTCTTTTCTTTTCGGAAAGTTGGATTATATAGCTAGAAGTTGGAAACCAAGGCAGCTTTGGGGGCATGGTCGTGACCAAGTTGCAATTTTCTAATACACAAAAATCTCATGTGAAGAACCCAAGTTCGAACTTATCCAAAAAGTCTCTCATGATCTAAAAATTTTGAATTAGTTGTAAGTCAACCATGTAAGTGTACTTTTAAACTTCTAGTTATTGTTTGGTTGACTATCCTAAATTAAATCACATCCATAAATTAAGACCAACTTTATGTTCAAAATTTTTTAATTAAACATCTACTACGTAATATTGTCGCAGCTAGCTCATCATAAGATGACATAAGTTTCTAGCTAGTGGTTTCACTGCAAGTAATTTTTTTCTTTTTATACACCATCACAATATTATTTAAGAAAAAAACAAAACATATGTGTGCCAATAATTTGGAATAGACTCATGTATTGGAACACATATAAAAATGTATTATAAATAATATAGTAAGATAAGTTTCATGAGATGCTATGTTATCTATATATATATATATATCGATCATATATATATGTTATGTACTCATCTGAGTTTTTAATTATGTAGTACTTTTTCTTTAAATGTGTGGTGGAAATGAACATTTAACGACATAACATGCATGCATGTCTAGCAAAAACAACATTACTCAATATAAAGCCAACAATATCTATGTTCCATTACTCGATATTTCATTCTTGTTTTCAATTGCAGATTACTAGCTACAAGTCGTTATTAATCATGTGAACTACAAGGTGGAGCCTTGGGCTTGTTGCATATAAGAAAACCAAACCCATATATAGATATTATAAACCAACTACATTACCTATATATTTAAAGTAACACATATTATGTGTATATGTATATATAGCTCTATGTGCCAAAAACTCCAATTAGAGTTTAGCATCGATCTCTCTTTTCGCAACCATAGAAAGGCTTGACATTAAATTGAACTTAATGCCAAAACTTGTTTGATGGTAAGCAAGTCGAGACACTCTTGAAACATAAACAATGTAGTTAAATGTGATGATTGGATATGACTAGTTGATGGGGTTTAGAGGGCAATTAAAGAAGAAGAGAAGGTGCGCGCGTGGTAGTTGATTGCAAAAACGCAAGTGATGAGAGAGAGAGAGAGAGAGAGAGAGCGGGGGAAGAGCCACGTCACCACAACAAGCAAAGCAAAGAGCAAAGTATAGCATACGGCCAGTTGCTCCCACAAACTCGAAAAGACATCATCGACTGATCAAGCGATCAAACAAAGCCTTGATTAAGAAAAAATATAAAAAATATAAAAAAACGAGAGTCGCCCTTAAGACACGCCCTTACTCTCAAACTCTCCCCTGACCCGAACTGTTCGGGTGGGGCCCACTCCAATTTCCCATGAACCCCCGGAAATGACGAAAACGCCTTCCGGTAGTTCCGGTGGAATTACGCAAAGTGCCACTGTTGTGTTGACAGACTCACATGCAGTAGTCTTGCCATTTATGACTGCTTCATGCTCTCTGCTGTAACGGATGACCTACAAAGGCTTGTAATAAGGTCTTGATGCGTTTTCTTTTGTCTTTAAGACCCTCAACAAAGACAGAATTAATTAATATACAGTTTTTTTTTAATTCATAGTAGCTAGTTGAACACAAGCATTGCCTTGTATATATATATAGGGCCTCAAAAGCTCAAGGTTGAGAGATAATTAACCATGAATTAATATTGACAGTAATTAGCATGCAAGTGAACATTAATTAATTAATCAGCTGTGATCTAGTTAGGCATGTGTTTCTCATTCCATATATTAATTTCTGCATCGATACATATGCTGATTTTGCAGTGTTAAGAAAGATACACTGGTATCCTTCAGTCACAAGATCCAAACATGAAAAGCTAAAATATTTGATATATATATATATATTTATATGTATGAACTAGGA